>JAECUM010010295.1:0-112410 GCA_016617855.1 Megalonaias nervosa | reverse complement strand
GCTCGGTGTCCACGTTGATGATCCTGATGATATTGTGTATACAATATTGTTAATCTGCTGGTGAGGAATTTTAATCAGATTAGTTTTTTGAACGATATTAGGAATTCCACTGACAATATCGTTGAGTTTCGTGTTAACTTCGGCGAGTTTTATGTCAACGGTCGTTGGAGTTCCAAAAATTTCATTAGTGGTTCTGTTTATGTTTCTGCGAAAATTCAGAAACAGTTGTACGTGATTAGAAAAATCAGTTTTGAGTGTGGTCATTCCATCATTGATCGTCGACAACGAAGTTGTCATCGGAATGTTGTTATCGTCGACGAATTTTTTGTTGCAGTGTCGAGATTATCTGTTGGTTCTCCCACTTTGGTAATTTATTGTTGTTCATGTTAAGAATGCCGGTCATCATATCACCGGTTTTTAATAATCGTTCACCTATACTATTTTGGATCGACGAAGGAGTAACTGTACTAGGAACAAGCCTTCCTTCTCGGTCATACACGGCAACGAGACATTCTCGTGTTGTTCTGTTACGAACAATGATATCATTGATTGAAATATTACTCGTCATCAATTTTCCTTCACGGTTTTGAAATATTACAAATTCACCAGGATCAACGTTGGCAGGATTGAGCAGGTCAGATATTTCGTCGCTGATCTGTTTCGTTACTTGTTTGAGTAAGTCTTCACCTGGTTTTATGGTTTTAGTTTTAACTGATCTTCCGTAAATATCTACCATTATACAATAAAATATAATAGTTGTTTGAAACGAGCGATGCTGGTTAACGGTGTACTCGTGCACAACTTTATGAGGTGATGCTGACGATGCTGAAATCGCGTCAGGTACAGTAAGTGCTTTTCTGCCACATATTGGTGGGTCGGTAATTTTTTTTGTGTTGGTAACGTCGAATACCAGATTGGAATTTGCATGTTACTTACATATTAAAAAAATTCTTTTGGTGGTGCTAACCCGTACGAATCCAAATAAACAATTCCACGTGAATCAATTGCGTATGCAACCCGATGTGTACCTGTGTTGGTGGATTCGTCGAGGTTAATAGTACCAGTTTCAACGCGGTTTGGTCGACGTAGTAATTGATCACGCATAAAAACACCTCTGAAATTTTTTATGTCTAGCTGGGCAGCAGCATCAAGTAAATCAAAATTGGACATTGGAAGAATCAACGAGGTATCGTTCCTGGTAATCTTAGACCGCGACCGTACCCGGGTATCGTTCCTGGTAATCTTAGTCGGCGACCGTGCCAGGGTATCGTCCCTGGTAATCTCAGACCCTTTTCCTCATTTTTTGTAGATCTTTTTAAACGCTTCCCTGTAGCTTTCTTTAATGCCATTCCAGCAGCAGTTCCAACAGCACCTAACGCAGCAGCTTTTGCAACAGCTGGGGCAGCCGCTGCTATCAAAGCTGGTATAGCCGCGAGTAGTGGAAATATTCCACCGGTTTTAGCAGCGTTGCTGATAGCACTCGCGGAAAGATTAAGTCGTAATCCGGTTTTTGATTTTTTAGCATTGTTAAAATGCTTTAGTTGACGTTCTGTCGGCGATAGTTTATTCGGAGTACCTGAGATTTGTCCTTGTTTTAACGATATTGTTGTTCCACAGTTATTTTTGGACCCTGATTGTAGCTTTTAATCTGACCAGGAGTCAGACTGACACTAACATGATGATATGACATTTATAATAATATTCTGATTTTTAAATTAACAATTACATGTTTTTGACTGGGGCATCAACGACTCTCATTCGGCCACCAGCACCTTCAAGTAGCATCGTTTTATCGGATAATATAACTGCGATTGCTCTATAATTGGCAATTGCTCCTCTTTCAACACGAGCTCGAAAATGTATATCAACGACGGATTGCCTAAACAGATCTAAATGTTCCAGTGAAAAGTAATAGATTGGATACAAGATTGTAAAATCTAGTTGTGATATTTGTAGACCAGAATCGACATTTTGATCGCGTCCCATAAATGTCATCAAACGATGATATGCGCGCGCAACATGACTTTGATCAAAATTCAATAATATATCCTCGGAAGGTTCCTGATGTCCATTTATCCGCAGCGAAACTTCTGTGACGCCAGGTTTGTCAAATATCATTGTACTATTTGGTTGTGAATTTACTCGTGCAGCATCTTGGAGCGCAATAAATATATGTCGCGGTGCAGAAACACCTTGCTGTGATGCTATCTGCCACGTGAATAACCCATTAATGTTACTTTGAACAGCATCTGTGGTTATAGTCAACCATGATAGCGTCGATTTACCGCCTTGATCCATAAAAGAAAGTAGCCGCTGTTCTTCGGTGACCGATGGAGTCATTGTTGGCATCCACAGCGAAAGTTTTGATAAAACTACTTTACCAGCGTCACCAATAGGTCGCCAGATTGCATCATCGTCATTAGCTTTTCGTACGAGTTCAGTTTTATGCTTGGCTCCGAAAATAACCTTTCTAACTCCTCTGCAGAATCCAAAAATATGTGATAACGGAATTGCACAAGAAAATGTTCTTCTTCTACCTTTCAACATTGATCGACGTGTTGCAAATCCTAAGATGAAATCTGGATTAGAGCCATGAACCACCGGCCACACATCAGCGTCAGCGTTGTCGGCATTATTTCTTGGTCGTCTTATTTTATACTGTCTCTTGTCAGGGTTGTTAGAAGTGTCCTTGGCAAACATCACTGACGGACCAGCTGATCTCGAATAATCGTCGCTGTATCGCGCAAGACCAAGTATTGTAGTGCAACGTCGACTTCTTTGAGAATTGATTCAATGGGTCTTCCATCAGTGATGTACGTAGCGCTGTTGAACAACGCCATGATACCATTATTAACAAAACCAACTCATACATCATCTCCTTATTCAGTATCATCTGTTTTTAAAATTTCACCTTCTACTTCAATAAACGCTTCAGCGGGTAAGAAATATCTGCTTGTATCCTGAACTATTAGATCAGTCCGATTACGCTGATCTGGCTGTTGTGCGTCATAAGAATAATACAGATAATCACGCACAGACTCATCTTTAAGAATTGGTGCGTCCATGTCAAATGCAGGATCGGATATGAGCTTAAACATCTTTATTATTATCGTGTTTTTTCCTTTTTCTGACATAGGTACACTAGTCAACTCTGCTAGTTTTTGATTTGCAGCTTGATTTATTATTTACTAACATTTGCAAGCATATCCGTTGTGCTGGGTAATTTTACCGGCTGTGGTTTTCTTCGTACTAATCGTGCTAGTCTTTCTTTGATTGCCGAGAATGCTTTACCGGCAGCATCTCCAACAGTACTAGTTGTTTTTTCATGAATAACGTCGATGGCCTTCATATCTAATTGTTTTGCAATCGGTATTGCCTTTGGGGGGAACCTTGCAAATAGACCTTGCAAACAACATCACCAAGTCTATCGCCGTAGAACGCATTATAGGTTGGTAATCGCGAATTTATCACCCTGACCATGTTCGGTCCACTTTGAGCATTATGTATAATGATTTTATTATAGTTATTATATCTACTGTTTAATCACTGTGGTAATCGTCGATAATTTCATCGATGAGTTACCGGTAAACATTAATGTCCATGATACCACCTGTAAATAATCGTTGACAAATTGATGCTATTTCGTTGATGATCTCAGGAGAGTTATTACCAGCTCGTTTTCCACCGATTAAAATTTCTAGCAAGAATGTTATCAGGATATGGAGTAATAAGACCACTTCCTTGAGTAGCAATACCACTTCCAGTTATACCAGGGTCTGGTGATGGTTGTCTCCGCTGTCGAGATCTCTGCTTTCTTGGTGATATAACTGACGTTCCAATCTCTTTTTTTCATTTCATAAATTTTATCAATAATATCGTCGTATTCTTTTCTATATTTTTGACTGATTTGCGGAGTATCCCTGTACTCACGAAATACCCTAGCAACCCACTCTCTTTCTGGAGTGTTATGATATTCTGGTTTTAGAAGCTGATGCCGCAGCTGATATACCGCCGCACCAACGATAACAGGATCAATCATAACTTCTATATATCCTTGTTGAGTAAAATACAGAGTTTTTAATTCTGGTTTAGATAGATCCTCGACAATATTTTTAACATCCTGAATTTCAGCACGTGTTTTGTCGGCAGACTCCATAGCTTCTTTAATTTGTTCTGGTAATTGTCCGATAACCTGCTGTGTTACAGTTGTAGCCTCAGCGGTTTTCTCCAACGCGGGAAGAAGACCTTCAGTAGTCTTTGCAATCGGTTTAAATAATTCTTTTGTGGCTTCTGCAAATTCCATCTGAGATTCCTGACGTGCCTGTAGTTTTTGTTTAACAGAATCTCTCACGGGTAGATATTTTTTTGATTGCCTCTGATAATCTGATGAGTGTCACAAGACATTTTGGTGGTTATAGTTCATTATCTTACTCCTCATCTAATACCAATAACATCGATTATGTGCTAAACTATGATTTTAAAACTATAGACCAATGGTCCAAACAATGGCCAGTAAATTTAACCTTTCAAAGATTGAAATTATGTTTTACTTCAAGAAATTAGACCCAGTTTTTGCTCGAGATTGAGTTTCAAAATGAGTTTCTAAATTTTATTTAGCATCATAAACACCTTGGTAACTAACTCTGGTAGATTTTCGAAAGATATTGATAATATCTGACCACATGCATCCAATATACTAAATGTTTTGAGGTCCATTAAATACAATCTTGGTAGGAAAACATTAAAAAGATTTTTTTTCCCTTACAAACGTCCTTTCCTAGAATATGCCGATATAATATGGGATAATTGCTCTTCGCTGATTTATTAAGACTAGAATGACCACAACTTGAATCTGGAAGAAATGTAACTGGACTTACCCGTAGCATTTCTGCTAACAATATTTGCAAACAAATTAGCTGGCTCCCATTATAGGAATGAAGAAAATTTCATAAATTCTCTACGAAACACAAAATTGTGTAAGGTTCTTCTTCCTCTTACCTCCAAGATCTGGTACCTCCGTTAGTTGGACACGCAACACAATATAATTCGAGAAATATAAATAATTTTCAACAAATACATAAGTAGTGAAGGGGGACGATATAGGGACAATTGGAAAATACATTACAGACCCCCCCTCCCGGACGATACAGGGACAAAATGTATAGGGACAAAATCAAAACCCTGGGACGCTATAGGGACAACAAAATATTGGGACTATATAGGGACAATAGGAATGGAACAGGTGGGGTGACGTCACGGTACTAGCAACAATGTTGCAAGTGGCTGATCTGAATACGCGTGGCGACCCTAGGTAAAGACAAATACAATAGAGACATAGACATGTACAACACAACCATAGATTGATGAACATCAATCTATCATACCTAAATTATGCAATGGACTAAAACAAATTTTAGGCAAGAAAGAATAAATCTTTTAGAGGCGTATGAAGTGACCGTGAATAGGGCCTTTGGTCCTTCTTCTTCTTCTATTTTCTCCACTTCTTCCACCAGTTCCTCACTTTCCCAATGATTCCTTTCTTTTTCTTCTTTTCATCCTCTGGAATCCAGTCAGGATGTCCCATTGCTCTAAATTTTTCCTGCACCTTTATCCAATTGTTATTCAGTCTGTCAAACTCCTCTTTCTTCTTTTTGTTTTCTTTGTCCTTTCTCTCTTTTACCTATGTCGCTTTAATTTTCTTCACTTCTTCTTCTAATACCTTTTTCATCACGTCTTCGGCTTTCTTTAACTGGTCTAAGTCCCATTTGACAAAAGACCACTGTGTCAAATTGAATATATCTTCCTAAAAGCACCTCACTCTGATGACAACATCAAGGGCCTGCTTCAAGGTGCCTACTCTTACATATTTAGGTTGAATGAAACCTCTTAACTTCTGTACTTGTTCTTCTATCATGCCTAGCACTTCATCCCTGGCTAATTTCAGGATGTTCGCATAGTCTAGGCTGCATGGAAACCTCCATTCCTGTTGAAGCCTTTCCACCACATAGGCTCCATCCACCATCCAGTACCAATTGTGTTTTAACTGGTTAAACACGTTCATTTCGAAAGGTGTTGACTAGTCAACGCGGGTAGCCAGACTGAAGAGCGCTCCGCTTTATATTCGTGGAGCACGGACGTGAAGGAAAACACCCCTTACACTCACTTCACATATTATCTACTATCCACACAGACAGGAAGAGAATAAAAACACACCATATCTACTATCCACACCAAAGAACGCGAACGCACACAAACACACCATATATCCTATCCACACAAACGAACGCGAACGCATAAAACACGCCATATCTACTATCCACACAAACGGACGCGAACGTATAAACACACCATATCTACTATCCATACAGACGTGAAGAGAAGAAAAAAACACACCATATCTACTATCCACACAAACGGGAAGAGAAGCAAAAAAACCCAAACCACACACCATATCTACTATCCACACAAACGGACGCGAACGCATAAAACACACACTTTACTATCCACACAGACGGGAAGAGAAGAAAACACACCATATCTACTGTCCACACAAACCTACGCGAACGCAGAAAACACATACACACATCAGTAAAAGAGTGAGTGTTTATAGTCACACTACTCTACATTGACACAAACTGGCAACTTGAATAGTGTCTCTTTTCTAGAGATCTGGTTAGCCCTGAGAAGGGCTTTTTTTTTAAAACCCCAATTGCACCTGGTTAATGCTGGCGCCTCCCAGGTCGGGCACCACACACGCATTTCCTACTTCAATCTTGTTCCCAATTCAGTGTTGTTCTTGGGAGTACAGAGGGGCTTGAGTTGCTTCACTATCCCAATCTTCCGTCTCTGGGATAGTGAACGTTTCCCTTCTTTTCCTATACCACACCCGTGGATAATGAAGTTGTGGTGCTGGTAGTGGCTGTGTTACTAGTACAGGTTGTGGTGCTGGTAGTGGTTGTGGTGCTGGTTGTCCTGCTGGTACTGTTCATGGAGTCTTCCTTACCTCAGGCTTGACCTCACACACAGGTCTCAGTATGAGCTGAAGCAGGATCCCTCTCTTCCTTTCCTTCTCCTCTTCTTTCTTTTTCTCCTCTTCCTCCTCCTCTATCCTGGCTTCTTCGGCTATAGCCTCCATAGCCAGCTCATCTAAAATGCGCCTGGCATATTCCAGGTACATTTGGAGTTCCATTAACTTTGCAATTCTGTTACTCATCTTCAATGTTGATACGTCAACAATGGGTAGCCAGACTGACGATCGCTCCGCTTTATATCCCCGGAGCACGGAAGTGTAGAAAAACATCCCCTGACACCAAAAACTTACAATGCCACTATTACTATTACATGGAACACGCGAACCTAAAAGAAACACTCATGTTAACTTTTTTACTTACACAGAAACACACTATTAGACAAGACAGAGAAACGAAGTGTTGATTTTTACTGACAAAAGAAACGAAGTGCTTATAGACACACTTCTATTTTTTAACATAAACAAACAATTTTTTTTGGCAATTGAATTATTATGTCTTTTCTACAGTATTGGGGTAGCCCTAAAAAGGACTGCTTTTGTTGACGGGGAGTGATGGCAATCTTTAACTGTCTAAGATTGCGTCCCTGTTTGGCGGCAGGCTTTCCTACAGGATACAGTCTGCTTCTGCGGAAAGAGAAAGAGAACTCCTTGGTGTCCACACGGCAGTCGACAAAACTCTGTCTGGTTCCTGCTGCTGTTGCTACTGCTGCTGTTGTTGTTGTTGCTGTTCTCTCTGCTGCTTCTGAAGTCTGTACTTCTCTGTCCACTCTTCTTGTTCTTTCTTGATTTCCTCTCTGAAGACCTCTTCTACCAGGTCCTGGGCTATTGTTAATATCATGACATTCTTTATCTCTTCAGGCTTTGGTAGCAGGTTTTGCCTGACACGGTGTAAATTCATATAAGCTTCGTTCAGCTTGGCTAGTCTGGAAGGCATGTTCATAAGTGGACGAGTCAACCATGGATGGCCAGACTGACTGACTGACTGACTGAGAAGGATTAAAGTCGCCTATGCTAACTAAGAACTTTTGCGACTCGTTAATGCTCAGTTGTTGAGCTTTTTGATTGGTCGCTGTTTCAGGAATGATGCCGCAAAAACACCGCTTTTATGTACGATAGTCGTACTTTTTAATTGTATGTCAGGAGGTAGAAAGGAGGAAGGGGACCCGGCGGGGGACGCCAACCGCTGATGCCGTATACGCTCCAAAGGGCCCGGACCGACGTGATTGTATGTCAAAGTCTGTCCAGTTGTGCTAGTGGACGTTCCCTATCCCCAATATTGTGTGGGGATAGGGAACGTCTACTTGCCCAACTGGACAGAATTTGACATGCAATCACGTCGGTTACGGGTCCTTTGGAGCATTCTGAAGACTACCTCGCTTTAAATGATTCAAACGCGGACGCGAAAGAAAACATCCCTACTGGGTTCTTTTTTGTTGGGTCGGAATGCTATGAAACCTAATATCATGGTGAGGGATAGAGAGAAGTCAAAGAGCATATATTCACTGTGTTTTTTTTTGAAATCAAACGACAGACACAGTTTTTATTTTTGACTGGGATGATCGTTTTGACATCCACAGCAATCTTTCTTGGTCAATTCCGTAATTTTATCCGACATGTGTTTGGCAAAACAGGCCACTAAATGTTGTTCTTGTTATGGCCATCAGGACGTGACCACTATGTCCTCTTCGCCTTTGTCTTGGGGTTCTGCTTTCACGGTATCCTCCCATTCCATTTCCAAAGATTCTCTACTGTTCAAAGAGGGATAAGAGTCTTCCATAATTCTAAAAGTCTAGAATGACTTCTTTCAAACTGTTGATTTCTATGGCATTATCGAATTCGGCATACAAGATGACGTTCACCGTCTAGGCGAGTGCTTCTGCAAACTGAAGTTCCACACTCAGTTGACCGGATTTTATAGGGTGGAAATGTCCCTCGTCGCTGCCTTGGTCTGGAGTGAAATCAAAGGCCCACAAAGTGTAACCTCCTACATAATCTTCGTACGAAATACCGTGACTGGTGTTGGTTCCTAGTTGTCCGGTAGCTTCGTACAAGGGACAAGTACGATCTCAAGTAATTCTTCTGGGCAAAGTTAGGTTCGAAGGGTCTGGTACACAAGGTCTTGCCATCGCGACTGACTTCGATCTTGGACATTCTGTAGTGCTTAAACTGGAAAGGATTTTGATCGTGGGCTCCGTTGAGGGCTGCATTACTGACGATACCAACAATTAAACGTTTCGGTAACTGTTCTTGGAACAGATGATCATCGATCTTGGATCGGAGTCCAGCGGCAATGGTGAAAGTTTTCACTTCTACGCGTCGTATCGGATACTTGGCGGTCGTTCTGCTCAACGTGTGACTGATGTCGTTTCCCGCTTTAGGTAACACTTCAACGCGGCGCACGTAAAGTCTGACTTCTTGGATGATGGTTTTGTACTCGTTGGCATGAGCCATGAAATGGAAAGCGACACTGCTGAGATTGAGTCTCAGGCAAATATCCGCTCCGTTGAGCAAATACTTTTCTTGCAACCACATGTCCAAATGCAAACGATCCATCAGTTCTAAACTACGACCTTGCAGGATTTTCTTTTGACGATCGTTAAAGCCCACATTGTGAGGATCGTCATCTGCTGTCAGGGCTGTGTCGTTAAACTTGTTCTCACCTGCGGTATCAGGTTTGCAAACCACGCAAGCATCCAGATGAGTGTTCTTGGCCTCTTTTCCGTACGTCAAGAGATTTTCCAGGTACTCTCGGTAAGGGTAAGTATCCATGCTACTGCTGACCAGTTTGCTATTCAAGCACAAATCCACTTCGCTGAACAAGGAATGTATGAAATTGTTGACGGGAGCTACTCTAGAATCGGCTCCCGGGTTGGTGCTGTCCGTTTTGATCACATTGAGTTTCAGATACTTGTAACTGCTATTTAGAGCGATGTAATCTTCGGGCTGTCCTTTGATTTCAAACTCGATGGGAGCTGAATCCGTCAAAGAGGAGACGGGACGAAATTCGACCCATTGGGATTCTTGCATTGTCATCATGGTGGGTGGCATGGCAAACAGATCCAGTTCCGACTTGGAACAGACGCAAGACTCTCGGTGCATCATTTTCTTTCTCTCTGTAATTTAATAATCAAAAACGTCTAAGTCTCGGACGGTTTTCCTTTTCTTAGTCTATCTAGCTCTAGGGGTGTGAAGTCCTCTGAAGGGGTGTCTACGTCATCTCTTTCTACCTTGTCCTTGCTGTGGCGTGAGGGAAGTAGGAATGCCTGACTCGGCAGCGTCCGGGGCATTTATAGGAGTTTCTCGTGGGCCTAAAATGTGTTTGCCCGTTTGAAGCAAGACATTTAAACCTGCTCTCAAGAAAGCTTCTTTGGGATTTTGTTTGTCAATGATAACATTTTCGAGAAATTCTTTACCTTGAGTCAACGCGGCATCTTTCAAGGCGTGCAATCCCCGTGTCACCATCGGTTTCAAAACGGGAGCCATCGAACGAAAGGCTGATTTCAGCATATCTCCTAAACCATGTCCTTGCTGTCGAGCGACTCCTTGGTACTCAGGATACATGACTGACAAGGGTTTAGAGTAATCGTTTTTGAAAATGGAGTTTCACTTTGACTTTCCCTTTGGTGAATGGAATATTTTGTCATAGATCTCCTTTCATAGCAATGTTGACAGTTTCGAAATACGACTTACTGACGGGTAAATAGTAAGGATGTACAAATTGGCAGTGAACGTGCTAGGTGTTTCCACCTTCCTCGTCAGCGTTTGTGACAGAATCCACTTTGAAAGGAATGACTCGCAGTAACGATACCACGTTGTACTCCACCACATCGGAGTACACAAAGATCAAATTCAGTCATTGTTTCATTCATACAGGGAATCGAAAATATTTTGCAAAATCCAAGTTGCCGGTAACGGCTGGTATTTCGTTTTCAATCTTGATCAACTTGGGATCTCCACCCAAAATGTCATACAATTCAGGACAAAATTTAATGGCCAATACTTTGTCCTCTGAAAATTTGATCAGTAGGCGACGAGCTATTTTATGGTACTCGAGGGTGACACTTTTTCTAGTTTTCTCCAAGACTTTGCCAAACACAGTATTGAATTTAGTAGCAGTCGTGTTCACCAAATGTTGACCACTAAAATAATAGCCTGCAGGAATGGTCAATAGCTAGGTGGCTTGTTTATTTTTGGGGTCTTGTGTTTTCACAGAGTCACTTGCAGTGGTGCGTTCATCCAACTTTTGTTGCACTTGCTGGTCATGAACTTCCACCGTAAAAGTGTTTTGATTTGGAAGGATATTTAGGATTTGTGTAGGGTGAATCATTTCCATCAAAGCCACTTCCGAATGGGCTTCGTGATCCAATTGGATGGCCTCAGGTAAAACAGCATAAGGTGTTTTTGGGAAACACCTCCATGGAACTGTCGCTTGGTAACGTTAAGTAAAATTGGTTATTCATAATTCTAGAGTTCTGGTCTCCGAGGGGTTGCTGGAGGTTAAAGGAGTGTCTAAAAGAGGATTGTTATGGTGACTGTTGGAAGGGTGACTGACGTGGGACGCAAGGCTCCCGTTGTTGTTCCCGTTAGAGGAATATTTCAAGGAAGGATTCGGGAGAAGGATAACCGATGCAACTGCTGAGTAAAATGGTCCACAATTGCTTGTCTCCTTGTTGCAAACTCAAATCGGCAATGGCAGCACCGATGACACAATACAACACAAAGATGTGGCAGAAAAAGATGATTTGCGTTTTAGGCACACGTTCTCCACACCACCTCCACAAGAGTTTCATTTGTAGATCTTGCAGAGAAGAACTGGGGAAAGGAGTGGTCACTGCAGTATCTGAGGCTGTGTTGAAAGGCATGATGATCACTTCTTTTTATAGTCGATGATTTGCGAAGCGTCGTTCCAAAAGTCAAAATTGGGAGGATATCCATTCCAATGTACTTTGACTTATTTGACACGTCGTTTTCCCACTTTTCGGGTTCTTTGATCGAGAATGCTTTCGATCTCGTACACGTCATCTTCTTTTTTGGTCATACGTTGTAACTTGGGCAAGTAAAACGTTCCTTTTAACACTTCCCGTTCATGTCTTCCAATTTATAGACGGGAGGATGACGGTCACGCTCTCGTTCAGTGACACGAAACAATTCGGTAGTCCAGTTGGGTAAGTAACCTTTGTCGAAAGTACGTTTGGTTTTGCCAATGCGCACCCAATCTCCTGATGCCAACACTCCACCTTTCTTGGGGACAGTCACCGTCGGGGACGTACCAAAGAGGCGCTCGAAAACGGTCACTTCGTTGTCGGGAGTCACTTCTTGGGGGGGGGGCACGTCCGATGCTCCGATGGTAAGATTGGTTGTACGCTTGGACCAGGTGCGGTAAGACGTTGATGTGCTTGAGAGTGTGTTGATGCGTAAAATATTTCCACATGCGTTCTTTCAAGGTGCGTTGAAAACGTTCCACGATGCTGGCTTTGGTTTCGGGATTCTCGGTGGTGGAAAAAAATGAATGTTACGTTTCTTCAATTCTTTTTGGAAAGCTTGGTTCAGACATTCGGTGCTTTTGTCGGTTTGCCATCGAAGAGAGTGACGCCCACTTCGTTTCAACACCAGTTGGAGGGCTCGCACTAACTCACTGCTCGAATTGGAAGTCAATGGCACGACCCAGGCAAATTTGGAAAAGAGGTCGATGACACAAAACAAATATTTGTAGCCACGATTGTAGGTGGCCAAATGAGAAACATCGGCTAAATCGGCTTGCCATTGATGATCGATACCCTCCACTCGGGTGCGACTTCTGGAAAATTTTTGTCGAATGGGTTTGTGTAAGGTATACGTATCTTGTTCTTGTAACCATCATTGCACTTGAAGTAAACGAACACTTTTCAGTCGAGTTTTGGCAGCACGATACAATTTCTGAACTCCTCCGTAACCTGCAGGATGGGATGGATCGTAGTAAATGCTTGCTGACACCGTCTCGATTTTTTAAATTAGTTATCCACTCCTCACTGATGCTGCTCTGGATGGGACGAGGGGGTGGTTCGAAAACGGCTTTACGTATCCGATGTGCCACGGGAGTTGTAGTCGAGGGTAGTGGTTGTGGTGGTGGTGGTGATGGTGGAAATGGGATGGCTTTGGTCTTCTTTTCTTCTTCTGACGGTGTTTGAAAGACTTCTCGTGCCTCTTCTTCCTCAGCTATCCGTGAGGCTACGTCTGTCTTGACCACTGGTGGTGGTGGTGATGGACTTTTCATCAAGGAATTACAATATTTCAGAGTGGGTTGAGCTGTTTCGTCTAAAGCTTTCTCATGAAAGAGTTGCAGTCGTTGCAACATTTGACCGTACCGTCGCGATTTTTCCGTTTCTGAAAAATCGCTGCGATCCATCAACGACTGCAATTCATGTTGGAACTGGGACATCTCGGTCAAATGAGGATTGGGAGGTAAATGTGGGGTCCATTGTTCTTGCCAACGATCATATTTCATCCATCGTTTGTAAGGCACTAAAGCCACTTTTCGTCCTTCCATCAGATTTCAATGGTCACATCTGAGATCTTTTGACACCAGAGGTCCCATTTATCTTCTTGATCCTTTTGTCTTGGAGCTATGGCGGATAAAATATTTCCCAACATACCCAACATAGGTCTCGCTATTGCATTGGTAAGAAGTCCTAACAGGAATAAAAATCCTCCGCGTTGCACCAACATCTTTTTCTATTGACGAATGGGTATTTTCTTTTCTACCATTTGGTGAAGAACGTGTCGATGTTTGGCTAAGCATTTTTTCTGGTGTTTAGACGAGGTATCGTTCCTTTGAAGACATTCAGAGAACATTCGCTCGCGGTATCGATGACGTCTTTGGAGGCGGTTTGAATGAGTTTATTTCGAATGGGTGGTGAAGCTTTGGACAGGACGGACAACATGTCCCAATGTTTGACTAAACGAGGAGGCAGTCCTTTTCTTTTCTTTCCCTTGGGGGTAGAAGATGGATGTCTTTTGGGGGTGACATCTTTGTTTGTTGGTTGGTTCCGGGGCACACACCAAAATATACACTAACGTCGATGACTTCGCACACGGCCTTTAATCCTTTTGTTTGACTATCGCTTCGTCATAAAGGTGACAATTTGGTTTTCAAAATCGACAAAAAATCCTCCTCTTTGGTGGCTTCTCCTTTTCTTTGGACGAGTGTGTCTTTTCAGGGACAGACGTCGATGTTTGGCTAAGCGTTTTTTCGGATGACGTGACTGTCTTTTTCTTTTTTCTTTTCCTTTCTGGGCAGGAGAACGACGATGATCGAACATCTTTGGGGCACAAAATACACTGAAGTCCATAGCTCGACGTGTGTCCTTTTATCTTATTTTTTTGAGTTTGTTCTCTATCTTTTTGGCGAAATTATCTACTAACTTATCCAATAATAACAACAAATCCTCCCCTTTGGTGGCTTCTCCTTTTCTTTAGACGAGGGTGTCTTTTCAGGGACAGACGTTGATGTTTGGCTAAGCGTTTATTTGGGTGACGTGACTGTCCTTTTCTTTTTCCTTTTTCTTTTTGAAGAACGACGATGGTGACAGTGTACACGTCATTGAACGGACATCTTTGGGTATTCAGGAGCACAAAAACACTGATCCCTATCGTTTGCCTCGTGTCTTTTTTATACTGGAATGCGACGCAACTGATTGTCAGCTCGTCGTATCATTTTCATGGCATGCATCACACGTCGTGGAGGGGATCGCAACGGATTCAATCCGGACAGTTCTTGCCTGGACAAATCCAGTAAACTCTTTAACACACCCGATCTACTTTGCAAGCAGCGGCCACTCCCGCTAAAGAGGAAGAGGGTGTCACCACTGGAGAAGTTTTTGGAGATGCGGATTTCCAATTTTTCATCCAATTAGGAAAGATACGTGTCAAATCGGGTTTGGCAGGCATCACCAGCAACAGAGAAGTGGAAGAACCTGAGGCTACTGGAGACGCAGTCACCGATGCGACATGTCGTGGTTTGCGAATGTAAGGTTGCGTCATGGCGGCAGTACCTCTCTTGCGCGTAGAAGCTGTTTTCTGTGGGCTTTTCTTTTTCTGTGACTGTGACCTGGTCTTGACACCGCTGCTCTTTTTCTTTTTCTTCTGGGTACGTTGGGGAGTGGATTCTTTCTTGGGCAGGACTTTGTGAGCATTGGGATCCCATTTTAAGATTGAACGAATGATGACACCTCCTAGAGAACCGCTACCTCTAGGTTTCAAATGATTTGCTTTTTTGTTTTAAGTGTCGATGCGAGGATCGGCCAGTTGCGTCAAGGCTACTTTGTTTCTCTCAAAAAAGCCTTTGGTTTGATGTGGAATGTGAATGATACCTTGAAGTAATTGACGTGCTGTCACCGTAAACCATCGTAAGACTTCTTTAAGACTAGCTTCTAAGACACGAGCACATATTTGTGGATTTTTTTCGCAACTGATGCCATACAAGGCTCGATTCAGTTTCACGGGAAGATGAGACTGAAGGGACGTCATGTTGCCGCTGTGTGAGACAGATCCAAAGTGACCGAGGTTTTTATAAACTTTTTTGGTTGTTGTTGTTGTTGTTAAGTCCACAACGGGGACGTGTACACGACAGGCCTCCGTCTTGGCACCAGTGGTGAAACAGATGGGTACGAAATCGCAAATAATCGGGGGTGGTGGGTTTTAAGTCCACGAGTAAATAAGCGTGTGGGGTTTGAGTGGCATCATGAGTCAGCCAAGGGGTTCCTAACTGTTTGGCTAAGACTTGCACTTGCTATTTATCTCTAGGGCTTTTAAACAAGACCACGTAATGAGCATTGAGACTGATGGTGCGATGGGCTTTACTTTGTTAAAACAAATTTTGGGTGATGTAAATAACACTGGCGTTGCGATGATGCCCTTTCCACGTAAAACAGAGTTTAATTTCTTCTTCGACTTCTCCTAACATGTCGTCGAAGATGACCAGATGTGTTTGACTGGGGTCAGACACGATCCCGTCGTCTTAGCAAGGAATGCCTTCCACAAAGACGATGGAATCGCCTTAACTTTCTCGCAGAAGGCTGTACGCCGATTGCCATTCTTTGCAACACTACACGATTCGTTGAGGTGGACGATCGATCAAATGATGTTTATGTTCGATCAAACGTTTGATAAATTCGGTTTTGTCTGAACCGCTAGGTCCAGCAATGAGCATGTTAAAGGGATGGCGAAGATACAAGGCCTCCAAACTGACACAATCTAAGTGCTCGTCGATGACTTTGAAAGTGGAGGAATAGGGAGTAGAGACAGTAGAGGTAGCCATAGTAGTGTAAGGAATGTCACTTTTGAAACGAAGACAGACTAGACAAGAGTTTTATACTTTTTTCAGGACACGTTTATTGCCATCTTTAATTGTGAACAACACGAAAGACAAAAATGCATAAAAGCCAGATTGTTAAGTACACGAATAAAAGACACATCAAAACGATCATAGTGGAATATAAACAAGTCTCTGTACAACATTTTGGTGATCAAGATGTGGTATCGTAGGGACAGTGTGTAATGTTCTTAGAGTCTCTACACTTGGCACAGTCACACAGGGGTCCTCCCGGAATGGTCTTTCGGGGATGTCAATGATGTTCCTGTCCTGCCCTGAAGGGAGGGGTTCTTCTTCTTCTGGCACTGTCACTAACACAGGTTTAAAAGTTACTTTTTTCACTGAACGTTTTAATTTTTAGGATGACAAATCTTGGGCATAGTGTGCCACTTCTTTTGTCCAAGCCTCGAAACCCCAACTATTACAGTCACGTACATCTGTCCAGTGAGGGTGTAAATCACAAGCTACACACACATCATCGTACACATCTTCAGTGCCTAAAAGTTGACGAATCTTTCTTTCCTGTAGACGTCGAGTAGTATCGAGATGAAAGCGCAAAGCTTTTAACAGAATGAGTTTTTCGTGTACATTTAAAGGGACCACTTTCATGTTTTGGTTGGTATGTACTGTTCGTAAAGAGTCCACATGGAATCGGCCGGTAAACGAAATCCCAGAAAGCAAGTCACTAAGACATACACCACACGTCGACCCCAATTCAATGGACACAGTTCTCTTAAAATGCGATGGTAATGCTCCACCGTTTGAATATTGTCATTGATTTCCTTCCACGGAATCTGTTGTATCACGAATGATAAAGGTCGTGGCATAGCAGTCCGTTTTTATACCCTCTTTTTCGGAAGCAATAAGTGTACATTTTCCACAGAAGTGGTCGTACTCCATCGACGTATCCAAAATATTTAGTCACCAACTCACATACCACACGTCGCACAGAAGTGTCCTCTTGAACTAAGTTTACATTGTGTAAAAGATTTTGGTAACCTTCTAACTCGTCTTTTGGAATTCGGTGACGAATGGCTAGCCTGTAAGAAGTAGGATGAGTAGCAATCAAAGTTTTCGTCTCCTCGTCCAGTTGAACAATGTCTGACCACTGGAACGCTTTCACATGAATCAGTCCTCTTATAGCATTTAGGTACCAGTGGTTCAAATATCGGTGACGTAACGGATGCAGTTGTTCTTAGCGTTTCACTTGCATTTTCACCAACTCTCGGTAAATGCGTTCTCTCAACTCCACAGGCAAACCACGAATGTTCTCTTGTAAGGTATCCATGACTATATCAGTCAAACACTTCTCCTAGAGCGAAAGTAAAGAATGTAGTGAGTAATTTCTGGCCACTGCCATTCCAGGAAACGGTCAAGGATGTCAATAAAACCTTCAAATGTAAATGGTCTAAAGCGGAATATACGGAAGAACGCACACTTGATCCAGAGAAATCTGACTTGTTTATTGACTTTTGTCAATTTCCTCTTGTGAATTTCGCGACATAAAAGTTCCTCAGTCACCCTTCGAGATTTTGCTCTGGCAAGTCCCAGCCGAATATCCTTGTAGATCTTCTCTTGCAATTCGTTTGGTAATGTTTGAAGATTATTTTTCCAATGGGATTTAAATACTTGTCTATGGGTTGTCCAACGTTTGACTCCTAGGAAAGCAGCTGGTTTCTTAAACGACATGGTATATCCACTTCAATGACGAGGTCCCACTAAAGGTAGATAGTGACAATCCGGAGACCATCGAGCATGATTCAGGTAAGCGCAATGTTACTTCTCCCACTCGTGAAGTGACACACCGCAACTGAAGCACTTGACTTTATCCCCTTCGCCCCAGTAGATAAATCCGGCTCTAGCTAATTCTTTGAGGGTAGGTCCTCCGAGATATTTAGGCCATTTTCCTCGGAAGGTTTGGAATCGACTTTCATAGTTACAGTATTCAGGCAATCGCACAGGGAACGAATATTCGTCTTTCACAGGTTCATTTCGATGAGGGTACGGTGAAATCCGCAGGAGTTTGATCAGTTTTGGATGACATCCGTAGGGTGGTAGCCGAATAGTTTCATAGTGCTGACATCCACCATGAAAACCAGTAAAGTGAAAAGGTGAACGATGACGAGTGGCATTGCTTTCGCATCCGTCAGGTTTGACACGCACAACATCACTTTTATATGTTAGGTATAGCAAAGTTCCCATGATGTGGTACTGAATCGCTGAGGTCAAAGCGTACGGCATCGCTACCATCGCAAGGTACAGCATCGCACTCCACTTGAGAATCACTGAACTTAAATTGTGCCTGTCTGAACTTCATTTGTGATTCTCTGAAAGGATTCGTCTTTCTCGCCTGGTCTTGGTAGTCACAATGAACTATCGGTCTTGGACGTTGTCCCTTTTTATACTGGTCGTAATGAAGTCTCGAGCTTGTACATCATTCCTTTTTTATGCCTAGTTTTGGAGGTCTACCTTTTTTTCTTCCTGGACAACGGTACTACCTACTCTAAGGTACCGTCATACCTGAAACGTAGTGTGATTGGTGGATAGGTCATAGAAAGGTATGGACAGTGCGGAGCCCATCGAGTATGTTCCAGAATAGCTGAATCTTTATAGATACATCGATCCATACGCAACCTCAGACCTCAACTGAAACAGTCTCAGGTCCCAAGTGGACAAATCCTGTTCTAGCTAAAACATTCTCAATAGGTGATCCTTCCCTATCCGTGGGCCATTTTTGAAACGTTTCCAATTGACTGGCACAATTACAGTAGTCAGGCAAAAAGACAGTAAAATGGTATGGCTTGAACTTGGAGTTTTCAGCGGGTCTCTCACTCGATTCTTGCTGTGGCGAAGTCATCCTTCTTGTTGGTGGCTATCGTCTTGGATCCATTTTTTAAACCAGTGTGTCCGTAAGGTAAAGTGAAGTGACTGGGAAGCCGATTGATACACTTTTTCCAAGGGTCGACTAACGATTTGGTGTTTGGGTAAATGTACAATCTTGTACGGTTCGTAGATGGTCACTCTATAATTTCCATCCTCTCCAGACTGCAAGGCTTCTTTCAATACGCCAAAGTTCACCAGTCGACTGGTGTGATAATTGAAAGTCAATCCTTTCACTTTACACTCGGTGTGCTATTCACCTTGTGGGTCCCGGTATTCGTAACCGTAATATCCGTTCAAAGTCACTTTAGGACGTTCGGTACGTTGTCCCGTATAGTATCTCGAAAGAAACTGTCCATCGTATCCCGAGAAATTGTGAGCAATCACCGTGGCATGCCGATAACAATCTCCGTAATGTTCGATGTCCTCTTGGCTCCACGTCTCGTCGATGGGGTCTAAGATCTATTGAACAAAATCGGCCAACGTGTTTGGTCCTCGAAAGATTTTTTCACGTCCTCCAGGAATCTTCCTGTGATGAGGACAATGACTAAAGATAGGCTCTTGGATGCACTTCTCGCACACTCGGTGAGCCACGCAGAAATTAGGAATGTGAATGCCGGTCTCTTGCATGCATTCGAAATCGAAAAAGATGAAATTCCCTTTCTTCTTCTGTTCATCTTCCTCTTCATGTTTGTAATGGTATTTTTGAATGTAGCATTCGTGTTCCAAGTCCACGATTTGGTGACAAATGTGAGATCGCTTATTTCCTGAACATACGTGCACCTTGGCATTATTGGTACGTATCACTTGTCCACAAGTTAGGCACAATCTCAGTAGCTGACAAGCACTTTTCTGCTGTGAACCTTGCGTTTTCAGATGTTGTTGGTAATAGGTTGGACTGACAAAAGTGCGCTGACAAGTTGGGCAATGCACTTATTCTTGTCCTTCGTCCAGACAGGGTTTAGAGGCCAAATATCCCTCACATTTCGATCCACAATGCTTGTGTTGCTCTCGATTATTATAGCCATAGTCACATTTCTCATAGTAATAACCGTATCCCAGGAATCCTGTGATACTGGTAATGGCATCGAAATGTTCATCGTGATGATAGACGTGAATGTATTTTCCGTCTTTGAAATGCTTGCCTCGAAACAACAGAGGTCCGCGCACTTCTTGAGGGTGTACTTTCAAGGTGTAAGCGTGGAGTCAAGACATCTTGCAATTTTTGCATTTCAGAATTGTCACAGGATGTGTCTTTGGACAGGCCGGCTTGTTGTAACAGGAGTTCTGCTTCTCTTCGTTGTTTGGCTCGGTTCGATTTTTTAATTGTTTGCCAGGCTCTTTTCAATTCTGCAGTGTCGTTCTTGTCGGCATACGTTCGTCCCACCATGATGGCACGGGCAAAACACATCTTGTCTTGAGGGTTCTTAATTTGAATGAGGCTGCGCTTGACGCTGCGAAGGTCGTCTACCAATAATACCTTTTAGCGCTGTCCGGTCCCTTGAGGAAGAGAAACGTGGGTCATGAACCCTTGGGGAAGAGAAACGTGGGTCATGAACAGTGTCGCTTTTCCGTCAGTGATGTGAAACGTGTCGTTGGATTGCTGTACGTGTTGAGTCTTGTCCATGACTTTGGAAGGTGTCAGTTCTGCGGACTGCTAAACTCGATCCTAACGCGGGATTTCAAACTGTCGTGATGAATGGAAAGTCTCAAGCGGTCGTCTTCTTTGGCTTCACATTGCTGTTTCGGTGTGGTTAACAAAGAATCCCACACATCGGTGATGAACCCCTCTGCTTTCTCCAACGGTACGTCGGACTTGAAATCTTTAAACTTCACCGTGTACGTGTAGGCTGTGGTTCTAAATTTTCTAGAGGAGCGTTTGTCCGTTTCTCGACTTTTCAGGGTTTACTAGTGGTGATGGCGGACTTTGGCTTGGTGTAGACTCTCTGGGTCTAGATTCTGGCTCACTCATCTCATCTTCAAAATCGCTGGCATGAATTTGAGACAAGACTTCAGCTACTGTGCGAGGCGATAAGTCACGTTTCTGCCTCTTACATTCTTCTCCTTTCTTCACGAAATGATGCGATCGTTTCGTCTTGACTGTAATAAGTCAAATGACTACATCTGAAACGCTATGGACACCTTTATATCTATGTCAGACCAGTGTATATATAAAGGGCTGGTGCCTTCCCTCTCAGTATTCATTTCACTCTCAAACCGACCAGCACGATGGAAGAATCCACACAGATCGAACTTTTGATCAGAGCTTTGCGAGGTGTCATAAGAAAGTTTTCTTCAGACAAGCCGACGGACAACTCCCCCACCTTTCGAGATAAAAGTCAAGATACTTGCTATATCTGTCAGAAGAAAGGACATTGGGCTACAGAATGTCCAGACCGTCTAAAAAGCAAGACCAGTGTCAAAAGAGACAAAAGTAAGGATACTTGTTTTCATTGTCAAGAGAAAGGACATTGGTCTTTAGACTGCCCTAAGAAACAAGAGGAGCAGCAGGAAGAAGAAGAGGTGTACTCGACAAAGGAAGATCCCCGACACTTTCAGAAAGAGAAGAAAAGAAGATGAGAAAAAAGTGAGGAAGAAGAGGAGGAAAAAACCTGTGAAAGTGAAGAAATTCATGAAACAAAGAGAGTGAAACAAAAAAAAAAAAACCCACAGAAGAAGTCTATGAACGTTTCTAAAAGTGTTGTGTTGTGTTGTGAATTGGATTGTAAAATTTGTACCAGAATAGACCAGACAGATAAACGTAAGTGTCTCCTGGTTTTGATTTTTTAGAATAAGGGCCTACACTCACGCACTCACACACGTACATCATAGGGTTAAAAAGGGATTTTGAGTTTTAATTCATTAAGGCAAAATTAATACTATCTCTTTTCCAAAGAAATGGGTGGCCCTGAAAAGGACCGTTGGGTATTTGTTTTTTTATAAAAAAACCCCAACAACTCAGGAACGAGAAGCAATCAGCTTTAACTGCCTTAAGCCTTTGCCACGGCCAAGGCCAACTTCTTGGCCTGCTCCTGTCGATGATTGGGTAGAAATCACTAGGGCTGGTATCTCAGGCGTATTAACAGGGTTGGGCTGTTTGGCTCAGGAAGGTCTTTTACTCTTGGGTCGTAATAAAGAAGTCTGATACATTTGTTTCAGACTCCTTAACTCTGCCAAAATGTCCAAGAGCACCATTACCGTTTGACTTTCACTGTTCTCCTTCTTTTCTAGACCTTGTTTCTTCTCTTCTTCTTCTTCCTGTCATTTCCTTCTTGCCGCTTCTTCTTCTCACTGTTGCTGTTCAAGGAGAAAAGCTTGTTCTGCCTCTTTCTGCTGTTGTAAAAATTTCTCCAATTCTTCTTTCTGTCTCTGTTTAAAATCCTCTAGGTGTGGTAAAGAAGGAGAAGGTGGCGAAGGTGCTGGTACTGGAACAAATTCTTGCGAAGATGAGAGAAAATCCACTAAATCCCAATTAAAATCGACCTCTTCTGGAGGTAGACCTGTGTTGACTTTGGTAGCCGCTGCTATGCCATCGCTTCTCGTCTCCACGGCCGGTGCACCCCAATTCATTGTCTTCTTAATTTCCGTCATGTTTCAAAAACAATGTCGCATCGATTCACTGCGCACAGACACCAGCGCACCTATATAGGGAAAGTGATTGAATTTTGTAACGCGTGTTGGGATTGGTGAACAATCTCAATCCGTGTAGATCCGGTCTTCCACTATAAATAAACGCAGTTCACTTCATTCCCTTGACCTGTTCTCGCCACAAGATGTGGACAAACGTTGAATCGTCTACTCTGGTATCGTCGATGCTGTTCCGTACGGACTTACCCATGTATGTTAAATCAGCATGGACCATCATCCGGATTTAGAATTAAGTTAACGATTATGGTAATAATAATGATGACTACAAACGATTTATGGACACTCACTCGTTTTTTTGAATTCCTCGACCGTAACAGAATTACGGAACATAAAAACACTAATTATTTCCACAACAAAATGATCATCGATAATGAAGGAAATCAGGATTATTTTATTTATCCGGAAAAAATTATCGGATTCAGGTGCATCAGCGATGAAATTGTGCCTATCATTGGTGCTAAAAATATTTTTAATGATACTACTGATCATTATGTTAGAGTTATATTTGATGAGGAAATGCAGCGATGAGATTATCTTCTCGGCAAATCTGTAGCAGAGATAGAAAATCAACTTGGTAGACCACTAACCGAAGAAGAAAGAAGTATGAGAAATACCGCAATAGAGGACGATATTCGCAGAAAAAAAGAAGAAGATCAAAAAGAAAAACATCGGAGGAAAGAAAAAGAACAAGAAGAACGAAGAAAAAATTGCGAGAGAATATTTTACTGGAACTGTTGATCTAGTGGTGTTCATTTATTATTCGTACATATAATTTTTATCAGTCCTCCCTCTCTGCTGCTATAATTAAACTATTGCGTTATATCAATAATGATTGGTGAAGCTCACTCAACTAGATTAGCTCGAGAGCGATTAGAGGCAATAAGAAAATATCTTCCACTTCATAACTCTGTTAAACAGCAACTACAAGCGCGTCAACAAACACAAGAAGAATTTGCAGAAGGTGAAGAACAATTATTTAAACCAATTACTGAACCAACAAATAAGCTTGTTGCAGCAACTGAGGCAACACAGAAAGCTATTGAAACATTACCTGCCGATATTGTTGGGCGTATTCGAGCAGCTCGACCATCCAGGCAACCTCATCAACCACCACCTGAAATTCAACCACAACTTGAACCACCAAAAACCAAAACCAAAATAGTAGGTAAATTCACACCTGAAGATATTGCCGCTATCAAAAAACTAAATAAATTAATAAAGATTGCCGCGTATGGATATTATCAAAGAGAAAAATATGTGAAACGGGAGTATGTTGATACGCTGAAACCTAGCGATTGGGACAGGGATGTGTATCGCATCGCTACTGATACTCCGCAGATCAGATCTGAAGAAAATAATCAGTTTGATATTTTTAACCAGGCAGTAAAAGAGTGTACTGAACAAGTAAAAGAAATTAAAAAAAAAAAATAAAGAAAAAGAAATGAAACAGTAAATTAAAAAATTACAAAAACAATGAGAACAAGGAATATTTGAGCAACAACAACAACTATTATCACCATCATCATCGTTATCGCCAAGACAGCGAGTACAACAACAGCAACAAGAACTAGAACAGCGAACACAGCCACGACAACAACGACTACAACAACAACAAAAATCAGTCACTTCAGTAACCAGTGATGAAAAAGTATTCCATGATCCAATCTCCTCTCCAGGTATCTTCGATGTCTTAGGTATCGGTAAAAAAAGTAATACTGATAAAGGTGCTACTGGAAGCGGTATTGGTACTCGAGGAAGTGGTCTTGTTACTTGTCCCAATAATATCCTTGCTGATGTTGATCGATTAGAAATTCTGATTGGTGGAAAACGAGCTGGTAATAATTCTCCAGAAATCATTAATGAGATAACATCAATTTGTTAACGATTATTTACAGGCGGTATCATGGATACTAACGTGTATCGGTCTCTCATTAATGAAATTATCGATTATTATTATAGTGATTAAGCAGTTAGATGTAATTATTATAATAAGATGATCATACATACTGCTCAACGTGGGCCAGCCATGGTCAGGGTGATAAATTCGCGATTACCTACATGTAACACATTCTACGGAGATGGACTCTGTGATGTTATTCAGGGTTTATTCAGAAGGATAGCCCCAAAGACAATACCGATTGTAAAACAGCTAGGAATGAAAGCCATTGACGTTATTCGTGGAAAAGGTATTAGTGCTGCCGGCGACGTTGCCAGTAAAGTATTCTCTGCGATCAAGGATAGACTAGCACGATTAATACGCAGACCGCAAGCGATCCGACCTCAACAAGTGAAACTGGCCAGCACTGAAGTGATGCCTGCAAACGTTAGTAAAATAATAAATCAAGCTGCAAATCAGAAATTAGCGTCATTGGCCGCCAGCACCAACGGTACTGACAGCGAGAAAAACATAACAGCAAGTCTGATGGCAGGAAGTGGTCTCACTTCCCGAAGTGGTCTTCGTATTAGACGATGAGCAATAACATAAATATGTTCAACGCATATCTGATACCACATTTGATATGGATGCTCCAGTTCTCAAGGATGAGTCTGTTCGTGATTATCAATATTATTCTTATGACGCACGACAACCAGATCAGCGTGGACGAATCGAATTACAGGTTCAAGATACAAGTAGATATTTCTTACCCGCTGCAGCATTTATTGAAGTAGAAGGTGAAATTTTTAAAAAAGATACTACAGTGTATGGAGATAATGTTAGTGTTGGTTTTGTCAATAATGGCATCATGGCGTTGTTCGACAGCGCTACGTACATGATTGACAGAAAAAATATTGAATCGATTCAAAAAGATGTTGACGTTGCCACGACGATATTGGGTCTAGCAAGATATAGCGACGATTATTCAAGATCAGCTGGTCCATCAGTGATGTTTACCAAGGATACTTCTGACAGCTCTGAATACAACCAGTATGAAATTGGACGTCCAAGAAATTTTGCTAGAAATGCCGACGCGGATGTGCAAAGTATGATTATTAATGTCGATCCAGATTTCAACTTAGGATTTTGATCACGTCGAGCAATGTTACAGGGTGGAGAAAGGGTGTTTTCTTGCGCGATTCCACTATCACATATCTTTGGATTTTGCAGAAATGTCAGAAAGGTTATTTTCGGTGCCAAGCATACAGTTGTACTCGTACGAAAAGCCACTGACGATGATGCAATATGGGCGACCCGCCGGTGATGCTAGTAAAGTAATTCTGACGAGACTTTCATTATGGATGCCAGTAATGACCCCAGCGACAACTGAAGAAGAACGGTTACTCGCTTTCATGAGCAGCGGCGGCAAGTCGACGCTATCATGGTTAACAACAACCACAGATGCTGTTCAAAGTGCAATTAATGGTTTATTTACATGGCAGATAGCATCACAACAGGGTATCTCTGGGCCGCGATATATATTCGTTGCGCTTCAAGATGTTACACGAGTAAATGATCAAACGCGCAGTATAATGATATTTGACAAACTCGGTGTTTCCGAGGTTTCATTGAGAATAAACGGACATCAAGAACCATCGGAGGATATTTTGCTGAATTTTGAACAAAATCATATGGCGCGTGCATATAATCGATTAATGTCGTTTATGGGGCGTGATCGAAATGCTGATGCTGGTTTTCAAATATCACAGCTGGATTTTACAACCATATATCGGATTTATTATTTTTCGCTGGAACATCTGGATTTGTATAGACAGTCCGTCGTTGACATGCACTTTCGAGCTCGTGTGACGCGAGGACCTATTGCTAATTACAGAGCAATTGCTGTCATACTCAGTGATAAAACAATGCTACTTGAAGGTATTGGTGGCCGTATGACAGTCATTGATGCCCCAGTGGAAAATAAACAAGCGTTAATTTAGAATTCAGAAATATATTATAAATGTCATATCATCATGTTAGTATCAGTCTAACTCCTGGTCAGATTAAAACATTACAGTCGGCATCAGCGAAGCGATGTGGATTAAAAATATCACTAGCGCGAGAACAAATTGCAGGTGGTCCGAATAAATTATCGCTGACAGAACGCCAGCTCAAGTATTTCAACGAGGCCAAACAATCAAAGAAAGGTATACACGTAAATCTTTCTGCGGGTGCCATCAAAGACACCGCTAAGACGGGTGGTATATTTCCACTTCTTGCAGCTATTTCAGCGTTAATAGCCGCTGCCACTCCAGATGTTGCAAAAGCTGCTGCGTTAGGTGCAGTTGGAACAGCTGCTGGAATGGCATTAAAGAAAGCAACAGGAAAAGGATTAAAAAAAAAGAAGACGACGACATCGAACCGGACTGGGTCTGAGACTCCCAGGAACTCAATACGGAAGCGGATTAAGAATCCCACGGACTCGTTGATTTTTCCGATGTCTAATTTTGATTTACTCGATACTGCTGCATGATTAAATATAAAAAATTTCAGAGGTGTTATTATGCGTGATCAATTACCACATAAACCGAACTCGATTGAAACCGGTGTTTACAGATTATCAGTATTTAGTTCTGCAAAATTTAGCATATTTACCACGTATCTATGGCGTCATTCAACCGATAAGTTTTTGACGACCGTGATGTAATCACCGCTGAAGAAATCAAATATTTAGAATAATAATAGTATAATAATGGCATCAATGACAACGTCATTGGAATTATTACAGCAGATCGTCACTAATACTGCTCCGGCAAGAACTACAATGATATCAGCGAGTTCAACTAATCCTGAATTCAGTATTAATTTTCCAACTGTAATTTCAGCATCCGAAATAGCATTAGCGCAATTACGGGTTTATCATAGTTGGCCAAATATTAGATCAAAATTATTCGGTGGACTGCAACCAAATAATTCATTAGTATTTGTAAATAAAAATAAACCCGATGAAACTCCAGACTGGCAAGTAGTCAGTATTCCAACGGGCAGTTATCAAATAGAACAGATCAATGAAGAATTCCAGCGCAGAATTAAATCTATCACAGGAAAAGAATAAAAAATAGCTATTACTGTCTACGAACCAACGCTATCATCGTCCATTGAAATATTATCATCGGATTACGCCGTTGACATTTATCAATCTTCGATCAGATCAGTGCTGGGATGGCCTGAGATTCCACCGGTGACGTCAGCGACGCTGCCACCATAATTACGCTTGGAGGAATTTCTCACAAAAAAACAAATAATTTCAAAACATTTCAATTTTGAAAAGCCGGTACAACAATATACCGATGATAAAACTGGCCAGGTTTTAATCAACATGAAGCATGATGAAAAACAAGGCACAGGAAAAACTTTTTTTGTTAAACCCAGTGAAAGATTACCTGTTGATATAATATTTTAAAATCTTACTCGGACGATATCAAATCTGAACATACAAGATTTCTTAATGATCTAAAAAATTGTTTTCATGTATTATCACGTACTACAGCGAGGACACAAAATAGCAAATCATCGAAACGATAATGATCCTAAATAGAATTGCGGAACGTCTTCAGAATGCCAATGAAGAAATTTATAATTTCTTTAATTTTGTAGGATCACAGCAGGTTACTAAATATTTTAATATAACTGAACAGCAATTACAAAAATTTATTTTTCCAGGATTTGACAATACTGATCTGATAAAATCAGTCAGTGATGTAATCAGTGAAAACTTTCCAAAAATTCTAGAATCATGGAGAAAAATAACCCCTCCGCCAAATATTCTCAGATATAATAATAATCAATACAGCGAAGGTCGTCATGTCTCACCGGGTATCGTTAATATTACTTCAACGATCGCGGTCAATCTGGTATGTGATTTCATTATGGTAGTTATCAAGTTGACGCTGAAAAATCCAATCAAGCCCATCAAGGATATTTTCTGTATTCGTTTACCCCTCAAGTCCCACCAGGTTATTTGATTGTATCAGAACAAATCAACGTTGTTTATTTAAGATGTCATAGTCCGCTCTTATCGCGGATCCATTTCAAACTTACTGATCAACATGGACACTTGTTGGATTTGAGAAATGTGGTTTTAAATATTAATCTATATGTGCGTTCGCCGTAACGTCGTTACGGAAAAGAAAAAAAATATGTCAAATAAAAATAAATATTATAATCAGAATAAAAAATAAATATTTATTTAGAATAGATAAATATTATAATCTGATTCTGAATAAATATTTATTTTTGGTGTAGTTTGATCTATCGGGAATTCTGCCAAGGATTTCGTTTAGACATTACCATAGTCACCAGCCCAATGTCTCTCGCTCGAAATGTTTCTTGTAATCGTCGCCGTGCACGTTCATCACGTGAGATAGGCATGACGGAACATAATCGCTGTGAGAATCCCTTTCCGTAAATTTTATCAATGAAATCTAAAAAAGTAATACCGTTTTTTTCATTGATCTTAACTTTAGTCCACGGAGGTAATTTATCAGCAATACAGATTTTCTCACTATCGTAAATAAATAATTTTGTTCTCATTATATTATTAATTATATTCTTTAATTTAACTGGCAGCATATTTAAATATTATTCGCTGATCATATTTAACTGAATACGCTGATTTACGTATATTATCTGCTACATATTGTACTGATCTCGATTGAATACCAAAATATTTACTAGCTGCATTCATCGAAGGAAATATTATTTATTCGCCAGTCTCTGTATTTACAGATTTAACAGCCCTTTCTTTTCAAACATTTTACATCTCCCAGTATTTCCACATGCAGAATTCTGACTCTGCGTAACAGCCCGCAGGTTAGATAAATTATTATCTTTTGGATTTGAGTTAATATGATCGATTACAAGTCTGTCCTTGATGATCCCATGAAAACACTATGAGATAAATATGTTTTATTCCCAGCACGAAATACGAGATAACTAATATTAATAACAGAACCAACTGATTTTTTTAATCTGTAGTGTCTGATTATACCATCACGAGATGCCTCGTAATTGTTGATGATAGGCTGCTTCACAAACTCGTTTTGCTCCATTATATACTAATATCATTTGTCTAAATGCTTATTTTGAAAATTTGGCGATATAATCTTCTGCGGTTTTTAACGGAGATACCGATGAGTTATAATTTTTATCATAATATCGTTTCAGCTCCCGATATCTTTTACCGCCACATTGTACGCACAACTGAGTTTTTCCTCGTACACCAACACCGCATTGAATACACGGTTTCGGTCCTAAACTTTCCTTTGCGAAAACTCTGCATGTAAATACCACATAATTCTTTTACGCAGGATTTATTACAGCGAAGTGAGAATCCTATCATTTGTTCTTTGCTTGTACCATTATATATATAATTAAGGTTTAATTAAATATATATTTTGCCTTAATATAATATGAATGAATTTAAGAGATTATCCGCAATTGAACCTTCCAGAGCGAGATTCGATCTTGACAAACTACCAAAATTTAAATTTAGTTTTTCGATGCAAGATCTATCATTGATAAATAGCGATATAACTGATCGTATCCGTGAAGCTAAAAAAGAATTTCGCAACGATGTTGCGGCTCATACTTGGTCAACATTCAGGATTATTACCGACAATGCCGCTGGTGTTATCGATGCCAGAATGAATGACGACCGAGCAAGAAATATTATTAACTACCTTGATAATCACCAATATAATATTCTGATAAAAGTTATTGTGCAGACAGATAACGACACTTGGATTATCCGTGATAAACGTGACCCTGTCCGCGTAACAGTCAGGACACACTGTTATATTAAATAAAAAATCCAAGCCAGGTTCGTTGACTGGTATTGATAAACCGTATTATGAACGAACGTATCCAGTAACTGCAGTTGTTTATGCGATATATCTGCTAAATGATAAACCTAGCGTCGATGATCTTAAACCAATGAAATTGTCATCAGCAACTTCGTTGTCAACGAGGTTAAATTGTGTAGCTGAGCGGGTTATGGATCAATTTACGAAAGCGATACGTGGAAACAGTTTAACAGACCTACGACGTAAAAAAATAAATGCGTGGGCAGAAACAGTCAAAGATACCGGAGCATCTATCAGCAACGTTGCTACGTTAGAAAAATATAAAATTCCCGATTACGGTGAAGACGCTAACCGGAGAGATTTTGTATGCGTCGAAATATACATCAAGAGGAGCTCCTATAACGATTGTTGATCATAATGCACACGCGTGGACGTCCGCGGTATCAATATTTCCGCGAGATAGAACAGTTAAATTTTACAGCGATTATATATTTGGCGTTATCAACGATATTAGTAAAAGTGATCCTGTGTTTGTGTGGTTATTTCAAAGTTCAGAATCCGTGTGTTTCGATCAGTTTGTGCGACCTAACAGTGAAATTTATCGTGCAGAATCACTCCACGAAGAAATGAAAAATACTGCTCGGAAATATATATCCCGTAACACCGTTGCGGATTTTATCACTGGCGATGCTATGGCGGACGATGTCAAGATTGAGCAATTACTAAATAACTGTTTCACCGTTCTATCGGTTGCTGCTCACGTTGCTCAATAGAGAAATTCATGGAAATCAACACGATCAGAATTTCTTACAGATATCCAGCTGAGCTGCGTCGAATACGGACACGGCGGATTGTGAAATACCAAATACGATTATAGCGAAGTTATATCCGTTGATATGGTAGCGTGTTATCCTGGAATTTTTCTTGGATACGGAGAATGCTCTGAATATTTCAAGCGATTTGGACATCCAACTCACGAGATGACCAGAGTTGCGATAAACGGATCTCTCCCAGATTTTGATTTAACTGGATTTGCTTGTATAGAATCATTTGAGTTTTGTGATGATCTGCATCCGATTGTTTATGTCTGGTTTGGAAGACATTTCTCAGAAAAACATTGGGTTCCAACAGTATTATTACGATACATGTTTAATGCTGGGATGCTAACGTCGTTTAACGTAAGCGAAGCCATTATATCGTACCGTCCGCAGAAACAAGTTTGGTTACCACAGTCAGGGAAATATTCAATGGCGGAGTACGAAGAAAATCCTGATATGTTTGATTACGAAAATAAAATTGCAAAAGATTTTGGTCGGAAAATAATTGGTAAGTTTACTCAAGGAGGATCATATGACCATAAGCGAGCGTGCACAAAATTAATCATGGACGATGCTGAACTTGATTTTATAATTGCTGATACAACGGGAAAAAATACATTTGTGAGTCGGAGTAATGCTTACTTGTCAAACGGAACTAAATTAGGTATCATTGTGAGTTATATTGATGGCGAGTCACCGCAATTTACTCATTTAAGATCTTCGATGCTCGCTTACGTTTCCATAAATTTATTATCGATGATAAACAGATTTCTCGTTACGCGGTCAGAGTTGCTACGGATTCATTCTATATAAATAACGCGTATATAGATTTGCTAAAACCGTTACTTGGCAATAACGAATGGGGATCATGGAGAATAAAACAAGAAAAATTAATTGACTATATCGAATCTGCAGATGTTAAAATCGCTGAGATATATTACCGCAATGACATCGTCACCGGCAATCAAATATTAAAATCATCGGCACCATCTGTGTTTGATCCCGTGGCCAGACATAAAACCGTTTATCTCAATGGACCTAAAGGTTCTGGAAATTGAATTATTTACAAACTGCGCTGACATGATTTTGTTGACACCTACACACAGGCTAGTCAGAGAAATGAAACAACGAGGAGTAAAATCTAAAACGTATCATAGTTTCTTCAGATGGTGCGGAGATGCGTGGACACCTGAGCGAATGGGTGAAAAATATATACCCTGGATTATCATTTGGGATGAAATTTGCATGGTTTCGCTGGAAACGTTAAAAATATTTCTTGATTGGTTATTGAAAGAAAATACTGCGGTGATCATATGTGGCGATTATGGTCAACCACCACCTTTCGTTGGACAATCTCTACACGAGTGGTTAAAAACGTTTGTGGATATGAAGAAATAACTGATGATCATAGAGATATTGATGAACCTCTGAAAGAATTAAAAAAATTAATCAGACTACAGCCAGATAGAATACAATGTGAAATAGCACGTAATGTAATTCCGGAAACTTCTATAAATGATTTTTGGAATTTATGGAGACCAAATGATTTAATAGTTGCGAGTAGAAAAATAGTTCGTGATACATTGCCGGAGAAATTATTTTTGTTACATAAAGAAAAATTTTCAAATCTATCTGTACCATTGTGTTATCGCCCAACAGATACTCGACGACAAAATATTGAAGCTGAGATTCCAGGAACGAATGAAAAACAAAATCTTGTACTAAATGATGATGTATTTGTTGACGTTGATGTTGTTGAGAACGCGTTGATCATGGATAAATCACCGTGGAAACTAGGATACGCTATAACGATTCATTCGTCACAAGGACTAACTATTACTGATTTAAATGTTTGGATTATCGATGATAACATTTTATGGTCAAATTTAGTTTATCTCGCAGTGTCTCGAGTCAGAAGAATGTCTCAGCTGCACAGGGTTATTATGAATAATAATCAAACTGCTAAAGACGACGAGGTCAAGGACGACTTATAAGAAAAAAACTATCTGGTTACAAACAATCTGAAAAAAAATAATCGCAACTTTGATATTGATGCTGAATTTATTATGACGTTAAAACAACGACAAAATAATCATTGTGCAAGTTGTAACTGTGATATGCTGTGGGAGTATTCGAATAATAATTCAAGGTAGTTTACCGTTGATAGAATTAATAGTAGTCTTGGTCACACATGGGAAAATGTAAGGTAGTTTACCGTTGATAGAATTAATAGTAGTCTTGGTCACACATGGGAAAATGTAATGCTGACCTGTCTTGAATGTAATCGATGTCGGGGTGCCAGTTCACAAAAGTGAACCCTACAAAATTTTCAGGGGTGGTAATTGTGTGTCCTCAGGAATTGCTTCTAATTGTTCACGTACAAATCCACGCTGAGGAGCAGTTGAATCCAGTCTGTAGATTGCAGGTCTACCCGTAGATCTAACCACGCTGGAAATTTTATGTGTAGTTATACTCCAAATAGGATCAGTTGCTCTTTTTTTACCTCCTTCACGTTCACCAGGTTTATATAAATATCTGACAGTCACATTACTTAACATTGGTTGAGAGAGAGAGAGTCACGTCGTTGTCTGACGTTGTCCGTAACTGTATTACGGGGTATATATTCCTTTGTAATCGCATTAATTGGTTTCATAGAAATTGAACGAGTAATCTCATTATTTAATGCAGCTATCACATCTGGTAATCTTGCAACCCATTCGCGAGATCTATTGTCGCTCTGAATTATTTCCTTCGCATACTGGTATCCAAATAACCGTTCAGCGAGTGTTCGATTAAATCGTTCAACTATTGCCTGATGACGATCAATTGCGATGTGTCTTCGTCTGATATTAACGCGTTGTTGATTCATCAGCGATGATACTTCACCAAGAAATTCTCTGCCAGGATCAACTTGTAGTAACTGTGGCCACTGCAAGGGTCCTCGTTGATAAATTCTTTTAAACGCAGATGCAACTTCAGATGTTGTTTTTGTTGATAGTGGTTCTGCTTCTTTATATCTACTTGCAACGTCAACGGCAGTCAGCGCGTATTTGTATGTGCGTGATCAATGTCTACGTGTTTTAATAGTATCATGTGGTAAAAATAAAATATCTGCTTGATGAACTTCATTGGGAACTCTGACATCAAAATACGCGTACTGAACTTTTTTAGGTGGACGCAGATATATTTGCCATATTGCCTGTCGTGCTAACCACGCTGCAGCAACAGCACGTGAGACCTTTGCTGAAGCAGCAAAGTTACTAATCGCTGCTTTACCTCTCCAGTATCCTCTTGGGGTGTAATAAATAGATTCCATTATAATAATTATATAATTAATTACCAGCCCCTAGCATTATTTTACCCTTCATTGCAGATTTCACTAAAAATCTAGCAAATTTTTCTCTGAGAGATTTATCAGGTATAGAGTTTAACGCATGAATCAATTTCACATCTGCGAGATGTCGTTGTAGTAAATCCTTGCTCTGATACACAACATCATGAATATAACACGCTTGATCAATTTTATTTATTGGATTCTCTCCAGGTTTTGGTTGGTCTTGGTTATCGAGTCTGATATCGAGACGAGTTCCAGGACCACAGTAATTATATCCAGGTAAAAGTTTTTCTCCGGGATAATTTGCCCACGGAACTCCTGGCAATCTTCCCAGCGACGCGGTAATATCATCACCTGTCTTTGTGCTCGACGAAATAAATTTGTATTTTTTTGTACCACATTTTTCACGCTTACCTGTCAGCGCGCGCCTTTTATTTTTTGTTATTATTGTTGTCAATCCACTGGTGGGGGTGGATGCCTTACATCGAACACAATATAAATTCATATTATTTATTATTATGGATATAATTGATTTTTCAGCAACACAAAAACAGGAGCCAATTAAGCATCACCCAGCGCTACCGAATTCTGTCAGGATGATAACAATAGGTCCATCTGGAAGTGGTAAGACGCAATTGCTACTTAATTTGATAATGAGATGGCTAAAGTTGGACAGGTTATATTTAGTTGCTCTATCTGTAGACGATCAGCGGTGTTATGAAGTACTTAAAGATTTTAATGAGAGTCCAAAATCGTTATATGAAGTGACAGTGACGGGGTCATTGATTTTATCACCGATATTGATGAAGCACCATCTGTGGATGACCTGGATGGACGTATTAATAATCTCGTAGTGTACGATGATGTAATGCTGGACAAACAATCAAATCCTGCCAGAACATTTTCTAGAGGCCAGCATAAAAATACAGACGTAATTTATGTTACCCAGTGGTATACACAAATACCAAAAGTGATCAGAGACAACTGTAATGTTTTAGTTATATTTAGCGGAGTTGATAATTATACGCTACAAAATATTTATTATACTTGGTGTTCAGGAGATATGGACATGATAAAATTAAATAATTTCTTTGCACACGCTCAAGCTACCCCGTTTGGTTTTATAACAATAAATTTAAACGATCCCGAGTCGAGATATCGTAATGGTCTTGATAAAATTTATTCAACATGAATATCTAGACCTATCGTGACCGGGTATAAAACTCCGTACGTGTTATAAATATTATTCATAAATTCGCTATTATCAATTAACTCTGGTTTAAAGCCGTTACCCGTAGCATCGTCGGCCATAGCATTGTTGATAACATCGCCCGTAACATCGTTACTGGGTTTTGATTCTTTTAATTTTTTTTAATCATATTATTGTAATAATTTTTTAAATTTTGATCGTGTAGTATGATATCTAATTTTGTATACTTTTTTTTTATTGGAATACTAGGCATCTCAGGTTCCGAATACTGCTCGGTGGTGTTATTTTCTAAATATCTCACTTTTATTTGTGGTTTTTTATTTTCTATTATTCTCATGAGACGCTAAAATCCAATACCGTATTTAGATTGCAGCTGCATCGTTGACATTTTTTTTAATGATCATTTCTTATATCGTTTTCTTGTTCTGCTGTTAATTTAAAACCCTTTGGCATTTTAGTTTAAAATATATAATTATATAAATAAAATATTTTAAAATTTATAAAAATTAATTTAAAGTGTATAAAAATTAGTTTAGAGTATGTAAAAAAATAGTTTAAAGATTTATTCTCATTAATAAATAATTTTTTGAAATTGATAGCAGCAGAGAGGGCGCGACCACATATATGTAAACGATAATTTGTCGACGCTTTTAGGACTTTTTTTGGTAAAAGAAATTTTTGTTGACGCTTTTTTAGTTTTTCGACCATTGGTCTGTTCGCCCTCTCTGCTGCTTGTCTGGTGGTCTGACTGTGACAGTTAATTAAAATTAAAATTAAATTTGTATGGACCGAATATGCAATGTAACGACTTGATTACAGGCCCACTCCGGAATGGGCCAACCGTGACAGTCATGATTTCTATCTGAAATATGTATGTACCGAATCTGTAATGATCCGAATTTATTGTGGGCCGACGCAGGAATGGGCCGGGTATGTTATGGGCCTTGAACTCCAGACAGCGTTGGCATCACCTGCACTTGATTCCGGGGTAAACTAATGTGTACACTCACCAATTAATTGGTGAGTGTACACATTAGTTTACCCCGGAATCAAGTGCCTGTGGTTGGCATGAGCAGACTGAAAATGGATTAAGCACGTATTCTGTAAAAACAAACTTTGGATACAAAATGGTATCAGCATTCTTTTCAAAATCAATAAAATTCTTTATTTTTAAAAACTGAATGTTTGATGAATATAAGGAATCGAAAGTGATTCTTGGCTTTTCTACCCTTAAAGTCGATCCGGAGCAATGCATTGTTTACACATTCGCATTATATTGCGCCTTGTTCGATCGGTGACGAAATACGGAAATTCGATAGTTTTGGTATATATATATTGAATTAGTTTTGAACTTATGTCAGTTTTTTAATACACGTATTCATTAATCAGTGAAAAGAAGTAATTTAACTTTATAGGCTGACAAAATGCAAGATTGCATATTTAAAATGAAGCAATTTAAAAAGGCATTTGTAACAAATATTCGGTGTTATATAATTTCGCGACTTTTTTTTATACTTGCATTGATCTCTAATAATACGTTCGTTTTTGGTGTGTTTACTCAATTTAGAAATCTTCAGCTTTCATTGAGCAGTAATAGATAAAAGAATGCTATTTTTTGGGAAGGATTTTTTCATAGTGCTCAAAGAAAATATTTTTTTTTTAAGATGGGCCCAGGGCTGGTGATTTATTGTTGGGCTTTGAACAGTTTGCAGTTCTGGATAGAAATATGATAAATAGACGATCTTCATAAAGGTAAGGGGAATACTTGAGGATAAATATCAATAATCTAATAGTCTTTTCACATGATCCATCTTGAAAATAAATGTTCACATTTCATTAGCACATCAGAGGTTCTCAGCAAATTCATTTTTTTTTGACAAGCCTGATGGGTATGGCACTTAGAATACAAGAGGGGCCCCAGACATCAGGCTATCAGATTTTTTGAGCACTGTTCATTCAAGTAATTCACTTCTCATTGGCTTCTTATGTCCTGTTTTGAGTTCATATTAGCAGCAAAAAAAAGGAGGGGTATGGTTGCCTGAAAAGCCCTTCTCATTGATGTTGTAAATGTACTATGCTTCATCCTTCATGTTGGTTGATGTTGTAAATGTGCAATGCTTTATCCTTCATGTTGGTAGATGTTGTAAATGTACTATGCTTCATCCTTCATGTTGGTAGATGTTGTAAATGTGCTATGCTTTGCCCTTATGTTGGTAGATGTAAATGTGCTATGCTTTATCCTTCATGTTGGTAGATGTTGTAAATGTACTGTTCTTTTCCCTTCATATTGGTAGATGTTGTAAATGAGCTATGCTTTATCCTTCATGTTGGTAGATGTTGTAAATGTACTATGCTTCATCCTTCATGTTGGTAGATGTTGTAAATGTGCTGTGCTTTGCCCTTCATGTTGGTAGATGTTGTAAATGTGCTATGCTTTATCCTTCATGTTGGTAGATGTTGTAAATATGCTATGCTTTGCCCTTCATGTTAGTAGATGTTGTAAATGTACTATGCTTCATCCTTCATGTTGGTAGATGTTGTAAATGTGCTATGCTTTGCCCTTCATGTTGGTAGATGTGGTAAATGTGCTATGCTTTATCCTTCATGTTGGTAGATGTTGTAAATGTGCTATGCTTTGCCCTTGATGTTGGTAGATGTTGTAAATGTACTATGCTTCATCCTTCATGTTGGTAGATGTTGTAAATGTGCTATGCTTTATTCTTCATGTTGTTAGATGTTGTAAATGTACTATGCTTCATCCTTCATGTTGGTAGATGTTGTAAATGTACTGTGCTTTATCCTTTATGTTGGTAGTGTTCATGATTTTGTCCAGTTCTTCAAAAGAAGCAGTCAGTTTCTCTCTGGACATTGCTTTGGCACAGGTAATTGCAAGAGACCATCGTTCTTTAACTGTTAAATTAGACGATCATGATATCACTTTAGCGATAGACGATTATTCTTCTGATGAACTCTAATGTCAGTGGCATAGTCAGGAGTTTACAAATCCACTTGCCCGACTCCTGCAACAAGCTCAAGTTGACTTATACAAAATTTATGAAGCCCTGATATACTTGGGCCAGATAGTATTTAGTTGAGCTGCTATAACCATAGCATTTCACCAGAAGTAAAATTTGATGTACAAGCTTGGCTTACTGCTCCAAAGAAATAATGGGCTTGATCCAGATTTAAATGTGTCGATGTCCACTTCACCAGTGACTTGATGGTGAGAAGTTGTTTCAGGAACACTATTCAACCTTGGCACTGTTTTAACTGTCTTTTTTTCCATCTTAATATCAATGTCTGCCTTAGTTCAGCTTCAGGGTCATATATGTACAAACGATAGTGTTGATGCTCTTTTCCACAATTCTGAAAATCAAAGTCAAATGCATTTATGACAGGGTTTGAAAAGTTTAAAACATATTTCTCTCTGAAATTATTTAAATGTTGAACAACCAAAATTGAAATATTAAAATTTTTCTCTAAAAATAAGTTTCTTGATTTTATTAATTATTCATTAAAAGTGATTACTCTCTTTTTCTTTATTCAAAACTGTATTTTTAAAAAATTCAGATGAACAACAAAATTGATAATTATTTCATTAATGGGCTTTCATAGGAAAAATAAACTGCTAAGGGAGCATGGATAAGAAATCACATGATTTTATTCATTTGACAGACAAGAACAAAGAAAGTTGTATTATGGGTTTCATTAGACTGTCATATGGAAAAATAGAAACATTTTGAATGGATGTGAAAGTGTATTATGAAATATGATATGTTTTGGTCATTGTTATGTATTCTGTTCATCCTTCAAGTTCTAAGACGGCCATGAGATCACTAACTGGTTTGGTTTCTGTGAGCATGGAAATAGTTTCTAAGGACAATCTGTGCACTGAATTGACTGTAGCACACTGGACAGGAGATGCTGGTTGGGTTGGTTAATTAATAGAGGACATGCTGCTGTTCTGAGAATTGCGCTGCATGCCCCTGCACTGACGCTGCAGTTCTCCTCAGCCAATAGTCTGTAGCTACATATGGATGGGCCTGCCAGGTGGAATGACCCTTTATAAGATACAGGGTCAGTATTGAAGTGTTTCAATGATGGCTTGAGGGAGTCTTTGAAGCATATCTTTTCACCTCATTGTGATTGTTTTCTCTCCTTCAGCTCACTGTAGAAAATCTTTGGTAGTTGCTTGTATGACATCCAGTTGACATGTCCTGCCCATCTCAACTGAGATTTCATCAGTAGAGTGTGGATGCTTAGAATGTCTGCCCATGTGAGAGCCTCAGTGTCTGGGACCTTGTTCTGACATCTTATCCTCATCAGTTTCCATGGGCAACCCATGTGAACATAGTTCAGTTTCTTGGTATGGCATCTATATATTGTCCAGGTTTTGCATGCATACAGCAGGTTTGATAACACAGTGGTTTTGTAGACCTCCATTTTGTTAGTGGATGGATGCAGTTTGCATTGTTATGTGTATTGTGCTGTCTTGGAACATGTGGATAACTCAAAGGATTTTGTTTACTTGTAGTTCAGCATAAACTAATGTCAGAACAAATGAAGAAAATTGCATCACCAGATATATGTTATCACATGCTAGCACCAAAATAAAATGGCCAATGCATTGAAACTGATGCCATGATTGTTATATACTTGGCTCAATAGTCATCTCTCTGCCAGATTGGCCAGTGCGTTAAAATACTTGGCATGGAAAAACTGCCTTTTCTTAGCCCATTGTGAGGTCCCTCACTCTCACCGATGCATGAACTCAGGGGACTCTCCATATTTGATAAGTGCTTTTTAAATACGATTAGGACATGTTGGGGCTCTCAATTGTAATAACCTGCATTTAGGGAGTGAGGTATGCATGCTTGTATACGGTAAACACCGTACATGCAGCCTAATTTCGGTCTTGATTTTTTTTAAAAAAATCAGTGCATTACCAGTGAATTGTTCAAATGAGTTGACATTAATATTTTCTAGGATCCTCTGTTTTGTTTACTTCGTCGATTAACTGTTAGCTGGTATAGTCTACATGATTTTAGTTAGCGAAAATAGGGAGTATCAATGCTGAAGGCTGGCATCCTTGATAATTTGATTAATGACTATTTCTAGCTAACCGTTTAAGAATGCACGGTACATACTCAATTTGTTTATAGCCCCTGATGTTTCATTTATATACATCATCACATGTAAGTTTGTTTTTCTTTTCTCTTCCTTATTTCTTTGGTACATACACATGTTGACTGCCCTATCATGTGGTCTACCTCGGTAATATTGTAACAGTACATAACGGTTTCCAAACCATTGCTATCAGCAACAGCATAACATGGTATGTGTCACAAATTACAAAACTGATGTTTTTTCTTTTCTTGGGGCAATACAATCGCAATGGAACAATGTGTAAAATATCAAATTGGTAATTTCCATGAATGATCATTGTGAAGATTAACTAAATATACACATGCAATACTAGCTCATGCATGTTTGAATACACCCACAAAAATTGTGGGTTTTACAACCGTGGGTTTTGTGCGCGCTGTGGGTTTTGTGGGTTTTGTTAGAACTGGGGGTTTTGTGGGCGCTGTGGGTTTTGTGGGGTTTGTCAGGAGTTAATAAGGCTTTGTGCGCTGCTTATAGGGGTTCAGTCAGCTAGCAGCAATCAAACTAGGTACATCACAGTTATTGTGAGTTTTACTTTTTTTAAATTTTTTTTTATTTTGTTTTGTTTAGTTTATTATAGAGTTATGTAACCTTAAGCAATATTTTGGACAGCAAATTTTTTGTTAAAGTTTATTTAAGCACAAATCAATATTTAAGGAATTTATTTTCTTTTATTTTTAATTCCTTTCTCTCATCCAAATTATATGCATTCTAGTCACTTCTAATTTATTTTTATAAGCAAACTAGATATTGTTATATCATTTGTTATTTGAACCTCAGTTATATGGTCAAGTGAGTGTTGTCCTCACAGACCAATACTTTTATTTATTTATTTATTTATTTTCTTTATTTGATTAGTTTTATGAAGCTAAAGACATACATAGAAGTTTCTCTACAAATATATAATTCCTGTTCTTAAATTATAGGTCCAACAATGTTCTTAGGGAAATAGAATGTCTAAGTCATTGTGAGTGTTTTCCTCACCGACTTGACATTCTAAATTCAATTCAACAATACTTGATTAATCTAGCAATCTATAAAAACATAATTTATTTAAATTTCTATTTTATGATTTACTAGTTGTCTAAGTCATTGTGAGTGTTTTCCTCACCGACTTGACAGCCAATTTACTTCCATCTATATTAATTCACTTCAAATAAGTATTATGCTATAGTTGAAGTGTGAAGTCAAGCAAGTGTTTTCCTTGCAGATTTTTCATTTCATATATTACAGTCAAGTCATATTTTCTCTTCAGTAGTAAACTTCATTGCAACTAAATCCAAATATGGTAACTCTTTTATAATTTTCATTGATCAAAAGAAGTAATAATATAATGAACTAATAGTATAGTGCTAATGTGTACCCTGTGAAATTATCATATACTGTACCTCAAGACAAAGATAGTATTTTGGCTTAGTGCACAAAACAACAAGACTGTCATGGTTATGAACTGACTTTATTCAGTGTTTCTAAAAAATGAATCATCTTGTGTTATGGTTGAAAAGAAATCAAGAGTTCGAGTTCACTCCATTCTCCACGCCTTAGTCAGCTGATAAGAAGCATACTCATCCCTGGTGCCGTACTCCAGTGTAGTATTATCAGGACCTAGCTCGGCCGTTACACAATTCTTTCAGGGATTTCAGCTTGGGGTTAGTTTTTATGTCATTTTCTTTGTTCAGCCCTTTCAAAATGCCTTTGCAAGTTCTAAAAAAAATATTTGGGAGAACTGTGTTAACACTTGATCTAATTTCAATGTTTGTCCAAAGTCTAGATAAGAAAACCAAAAGTTCTTGTTAGAGGATACATTTTTCTTATAAATTCTTTTGATATTTAAAGTTTTTCTTAACAATGTTCTTGGCAGCTAAATCCCAAACTGAAACAGCACTTTTAGTAAAAATCAACATGTACTACTGACAATTAGTTCATTTTAAAAGTGAAATGCCTCAATTCAGGTACCAGAGACATGGATATTTTCTTTGATGTTCCTCTTTTCTTGATTCAAACTGTGTTTGAATCATAATGTACAGTTACTTTTCCAGCAGATTCACTTGTTTCCTGATTGGATGTGCTCTCAGTGGCAGCTGATAGGCATTTTGTTGGATACAATATTCAATACAACCTAATTGGATGTGCTGTCTCTGGCAGCTGATAGGCATTTTGTTGGATACAGTATTAACCCCCCCCCCCCATTTGATGTGCTCTTAGTGGCAGCTGATAGAGATTTTATTGGATACAGTATTCAATACAACCCGATTGGATGTGCTCTCAGTGGCAGCTGATAGGCATTTTGTTGAATGCAGTATTCAATACAACCTGATTGGATGTGCTCTCAGTGGCAGCTGATAGGCATTTTGTTGGATACAGTATTCAATACAAGCTGATTGGATGTGCTCTCAGTGGCAGCTGATAGGCATTTTGTTGGATACAGTATTCAGTACAACCTGATTAGATGTGCTCCCACTGGCAGCTGATAGGTATTTTGTTGGATTCAGTATTCAGTACAACCTGACTGAATGTGCTCTCAGTGGCAGCTGATAGGCATTTTGTTAGATACAGTATTTAATACAACCTGATTGAATGTGCTCTCAGTGGCAGCTGATAGGCATTTTGTTGGATACAGTATTCAATACAACCTGATTGAATGTGCTCTCAGTGGCAGCTGATAGGCATTTTGTTGGATACAGTATTCAATACAACCTGTTAATCACTTGTTGATACCTTGCTGAAGGCTTTAATAAACTCTAACTGCTTTCCCAATTTAGAATATTCTTTTGACGCAAAGCTCTGTTAGTAGTGTGACAGGAAGCTCTTTCAATAGTGTTTCACAATACATTTGTAATGGCTGGATATTTGGAATTTGTGTTTACAGATGATGATTATGTCTGCATGTTTGGCAGATGAAGTTAGTGTTTTTTATGTGACTGATCTTGACTTGCCAAGTATACGTTGATTATAAATTGGCTACATCAGTTGCTTTTCAACAAAATGTTCATTCATTGAAGGTTAAAGTACTCTATTATCAACTATACCGTTAAAGTGTTTGTGTATAAGTTTATTGTAGTTTTAAATGACAGGTTTTGTTGTTTATTTATTTACTTCACTAATCTTACTTGTAGTACCACAATCCTAGTACCCTTGAGAATTGCAGGTTCATATTAGAAAGACTGACTTTATTGAAAGGCCATTATGGACAGGGATACTCACTAAATTGTATGGCCATTATGGACAGGGATGCTCACTAACAAATTCTGGACAGGGATACTCACTAACTTATATGGCCATTCTGGACAGGGATACTCACTAAATTGTATGGCCATTATGGACAGGGATACTCACTAACAAATTGTATGGCCATTCTGGACAGGGATACTGACTAACTTGTATGGCCATTCTGGACAGGGATACTCACTAAATTGTATGGCCATTCTGGACAGGGATACTCACTAAATTGTATGGCCATTATGGACAGGGATACTCACTAACAAATTGTATGGCCATTCTGGACAGGGATACTCACTAACTTGTATGGCCATTCTGGACAGGGATACTCACTGAATTGTATGGCCATTATGGACAGGGATACTCACTAACAAATTCTGGACAGGGATACTCACTAAATTGTATGGCCATTATGGACAGGGATACTCACTAAATTGTATGACCATTCTGGACAGGGATGCTCACTAAATTGTATGGCCATTATGGACAGGGATACTCACTAAATTATATGGCCATTATGGACAGGGATGCTCACTAAATTGTATGGCCATTATGGACAGGGATACTCACTAACAAACTGTATGGCCATTCTGGACAGGGATACTCACTCACAAATTGTATGGCCATTCTGGACCAGGATACTCACTAAATTGTATGGCCATTATGGGCAGGGATACTCACTAAATTGTATGGCCATTCTGGACAGGGATGCTCACTAAATTGTATGGCCATTCTGGACAGGGATACTCACTAAATTGTATGGCCATTATGGACAGGGATACTCACTAAATTGTATGGCCATTATGGACAGGGATACTCACTAACAAATTGTATGGCCATTATGGACAGGGATACTCACTAACAAACTGTATGGCCATTCTGGACAGGGATACTCACTAACAAATTGTATGGCCATTATGGACAGGGATACTCACTAACAAATTGTATGGCCATTCTGGACAGGGATGCTCACTAAATTATATGGCTATTCTGGACAGGGATACTTACTAAATTGTATGGCCATTATGGACAGGGATACTCACTAACAAATTGTATGGCCATTATGGACAGGGATGCTCACTAAATTGTATGGCCATTCTGGACAGTGATACTCACTAACAAACTGTATGGCCATTCTGGGCAGGGATACTCACTAACAAATTGTATGGCCAATGTGGACAGGGATATTCACTAACTAAATTGTATGGCCATTATGGACAGGGAATTGTATGGCCATTATGGACAGAAATACTGACTATATTGTATGGCCATTATGGACAGGGATACTCACTAAATTATATGGCCATTATGGACAGGGAATTATTTGGCCATTATGGACAGGAATACATAGAGAAAAGTAGGCAAGTAATGTATGTGTTTTATTCATTACCCTAAATATAAAGATGGAAAATAATACTTGTGTTACTACAATGTAGCACATCATCATTGGTGGTAACTTTGTTACTGGGATTCGTGTGTGTGATATTTGTCTTCCCCAGCTTGTTTTCTGACAACATATTAAAGAATTTACTGTCTTTTGACAGTCAAATATGTAAAATGAAAATTTGGCCAACTGAAAAAATGCAGAAATATGGTACTGTAGAGACAACCCTTCTCATAAATTCATCATATGTGATTGAAAGAACATAATAATATGTCCTTGTATACAAAAAATGTTTTACAGTCTAATAAACAATTTCCACACTTATATATTATTCAGAAACTTTTTGGCCCCCATTGCTTTTTTATGCAGTGAATCATTAAATGGTTCTTGTGATTGAATTAAAGAGAAAGAGAAAATCAATTTATTCCTTTCCATTTTCCTTTCAGACAAGAATTATGAATGAGGAGAGATCATGAAAAGGAAGAGTGGGGGAAAAACAAGAAGGAATTCGATTGTAACAATAGGCAAGGAAAATCCTTGTAGCTTTTCATCCATTATTCAGCTAGGTCAGAGTGGATATTTGCTTGTGTCAGTTGGAATTGATAATGGAACAAATAAAGCAGTCTCCATTGTATGTAACAAGGGAGATACTAGGGGTTCAAATGAGAGTGACAGAAGAAATAACTTATGACCATTAAAAAGGCAGTATGAACTCTATTGTAGATGCAACTCGGCTTCTGTGGTATCAAATAAAATTAAGACAGAGAGATGCAAGGAAGATAATCTGTCAGATAGATATAGTAGGGTGCTGAGATCAGCAGAGAGTTATAGAAACTTTAGTATTTTTGAAAAATTTACAAATTAATTACCCACAGCCAGAAATGCACAAGAGAAGCTGGTCAGATTATAAAGGGGAGATAACCAAAGTATGCATTATAGAGAGTTCAGATATCCAAAACTACCCAAAAGAGAAGAGGCTGAAAGTTCAGCAGCAAGCTTGTAAAACAATGCAGAAGACAAATCTTAATAATATCGCAAATTTGCCTGTTGAGATCTTGGTTTACATGTTGAGTCAGTTGTCTTTAAAAGATGTTCTGAAAGTTGAGTGTCAATGTAAGAAACTTCAGGAGTCAGTTCATTTATATCTGAGACTGATGAAAACTGTTGATTTTTCAGAGGAAGGTTTAAGTTCATGGACTGTCCAGGGTATGACAGACAATATGTTTTCAGCTTTGCTGAGAAAATGCTCAGAATTAAGGACTATACTTTCATTTCACCCAAAACATCTTGTCAGAAGGAAACAGAGAGGAATTGAAAAGTTGAGTATTTCTGGTGTTTGTGCAGCTCTCGTTAAAAGTAAAGTTGAGGCAATAGAAATTTCTGACATATTTCTGCTTGAGGAAATAATGCAGTACCTGCCAAATATAAAAATTTTGGGACCATTTAAAAACAGAGATGGAAGATTTCCAATTGATACCCATAATCAACTTACATTACCAACTGGGGCAAGAGTTACCTCTCTTCATCTCACAGGTGTTGTGATTCCAGAACTTCCAAAGTTGGAACATCTTCAGGTTCTTTACTTGAGATTTATTCAATTTACTAATCTTCATCCGTTTAAAGACTTCTCTGCACCATCTTTGAGGACGTTTGTAATGACCCACTGTGCAGGCCCTCAGAATGCTTTGAAGTACGTGCGGCTCTTCACAGGTCTGGCAGAGGCTCAAAACCTGACAAGGCTGGAGTTGATCCGAGTTCCATTTTTAGGTAAAGTAAAGCCTTGATTGAATTGTTTTCTTGCCAAGTTTATAACATCCTTTTTTGTAAATTTGGCTATTTGTAGTACAGTGCTCATTGCAACAGAAGTTATATGAGTTCAGGCTCTGGTGGAATCAGAAGTTTACTGATAGTTTTCTCCTAAAATATATATGTTAGAGACCAATCTTAGTTTGATAATGATATTTGCGGAAAGAGAGGACATTTTTGTATGTGGTATGTTAGTTCAGTAAAACTTGTTTTTATTGAAACTGTTTTGAGACCGCTTGTCTTGTGAAGTGACCCATCTTGAGACATCACCTCTTGACAGACCACCTTTGCTGCTAGCCAAAATAGTCTCAGAAGGAGTCCTTGCATCATGTTACTTTAACAAATTGATCTGTGTATTAAGAATCTGTCTTAAAGGACAAGTGGTCTCCCCAAAAAGTGGTCTTTAAAGTAAGGTTTTATGAACATTTTTTCATAAAGAAAAACTGATTACAGCAAAAACAAGTTTAAAAATAAAATACTAGTGTCAGTGTACACTTTAAAAATGGTACGATCGACTATCCTCCAACTGGTTTCTAATTGACATTTTCAAATATATCCAGTTGAAAACAGTTACTTCAGCACAGTACACTGACTGAGACTGCCATGGCTTCATCCAGTAATGAACTTAATCAGACCTCATTTCTATCCCTTTTTTATCATTGAGATCTACATATTTAAATGTAAAGGTAAAAGTAATTACCAGAAGTACTTGACTGACTCTGAAATAGGGTGGTATTGTATTCTAATTTCTGAATCACTGCTCCGGCGGCCTAGTGGTTAGAGCATCTGCCTCAGATGTGGGAGGTTGCAGGTTTGAACCTCGGCCAAGTCATACCAAAGACTTATAAAAATGGTACTAACAGCTGCCTCACTAGGCACTCAACATTAAGAGGTTAGTGTTTGGACTGGTCAGCCTGGTGTCAGGATGATGTGACTGGGTGGGACATCATACTACTTGTCTGTGGCATGATGCCTCAGTGCTAGACATCACTATAAACTGCCACACTGCAGACATTGTAGCAATATGACTGAAATATTGTTAAAACTATTGTAATAGACCTGAGGGCTCTAAAGCAGTAATATGATGGATGGGGAGGATGTTTATTTTAATGTCATAATTTAAATATGTTGTTCATGTCAGTTGATATATATATATATATATATATATATATATATATATATATATATATATATATATATATATATATATAAACTGCTGAAAGAATGAATTTGAACATTGTATGCAATATAAATGTGTAGATCGAGTCTTACCATGATATATGTATTAAATCGTTCATGCTTATGTCAAGTGTGATCGCCGGTCATGTGGTAACAAATGTCATCGAGTTCAACTTCGAACATCGTTAAATACTCACAAAATCTTCTGGAATCTTATTTTATATGAATTTGGCACACCCAGAAATATGTCTATCACACTTAAATTCCCATCCGAATCATCATTTGAAGAGCACTAAACTCGATGACTCCAACAGCTGACATCAGGAAAATACGTCTGCAGGCAAGATAGCCGACACTAGATCACATGACCGGTTCCACACAGTAAATTTGTCAAGTTCACATTTTTGATTAAATTTCACTTGTTGATTGTAAATGCTGGCCTTCTTTTATACAAGTATAAGTATGCTTTGAATATTTAATAGTGTATTCTTCATTTTTATGCTGGTCAATATATTTTCAATGTTATCAGCGTTCATTGGTAGTTGTGTACTCTTCACCCAAGCTTAACAGTTTTGGTTACGATTTAAAGTACGTTGACGTTTGACGGACACGACATAATACATAATGTTTATACATTTGCTAATGACAGAGTGTAAACGGATAAGTGATGATAGTTAAATTGTATATTAACCCTCAGTTTGTGTCGCTGGTTGTAGAGTATCTGTTCGGCACCATCAGACCTGTTCGGCGTCCCGGACAAGCAATGATTGGTTAAAATTACGTCACATGACTATTTTCCGAAGAGTATAAATAGGAGTGAAATTCAAAATTCGACAGATAGCTGTCAACATTAGCGCCTCTATCAACATCTCTCCACCAAATAAAAAGAACACTGTACTGAGGTAGTTATAATTACAGCTTTATTGAATGACATTAAAAAGCTCATAGATACTTATAAAAATAAGACAAGTCTACAAATTTTAATTTCTTTATTCTCAAAAATAGACTGAATATAAAAGCAATATTGTGTCACATAAATAAGCAGCTATCTCCCGCCACACCAAGAATTTAAGGCTAACTTTCAAAATACTTACTCCGTGGGTCATCCATTTCTTGCTGAATAATTACGTTAAGATTACGAAGGGCAGTATATTATAGCATTTGTGTATTGCATATGTTACACGTAATCAAAAACATACATTCAAGCTTTAGTCATGTTTCTTTTATTAAGCACCTTATCACAATTTCATAGTCAAGAATAAAAAGGTCCTGACTGAGCATTTCTTTAAATGTATTATTACATTTACACAAGTTAGCCCATACCCGCACACCCCCTCCCACCCCACATCTGTTACAGTATGCAAAATTTAAGGCTCAAACCTAAAATGGTCCCAGATCAATCCAGAAAAATATGTAGAACTAGGCAGAAAAACCATCTAAGCCAGGTCACTTGCCATTCTAAATTTTTTTTAGTGCGTATAGACATTCTTGCAAAAGGTAGCGGGCTTTCAAGTGCTTCTTTCTCATCTGCAGATATTTTGCGAATAAAAGGATTTGTAGATTCAAAAAAGGTATTCAAATGAGAGTTATTGACTTAGGTATTTCTTGTGAAGGTATTTGTAAAGGGATTTCTGTTCCATTAAAATTCCATTCAGCTCTGTTAATTCACTTCTATCACCAAGGATAAGCTTCGGTACCAATTTATCAGTTTAATGCCTTTTCTCAAGGTTACAAAACAGATTCTCTCTTCCTCCACTTTCCATCTTACTTTTTCTCTTAAGATCATGTCTTTATCTTTTTCTTCCCAGAGAATTTGCTTCCAATTATCATCTGGAATTTCATTATCATATAACCATTTTAACTTAGACACAATCTCACTCTCTCCGACTGATTCTGTTATCTATTTTGTTCAGAAAAGAGAAGTAAATGATATTTTTTTTCATAAAATTAATTTCAAAGGTTCCCAAAATAGTTGATCATTTAGTTGAAATTTGTTGCATCATGCTTGTTATTACCATTATTCATTTTATATTGATCAACAGTAGCAGATATACAAGTTTTATGGATATCTACAAATTCAGGGTCCCTTGAAAGGTTATTGTTAAATTTCCATATACCTCTTCCTCTTATTTGGTCATTGAATTTAAAGGTAATGGAAACAGGCGAATGATCTGATTTGTAACAGATGTCAGTATTAGAGTTTGACCCCCGGAACATTATCTTGGCAACAATGAACATGCTTAAATTTCTTCAAGGAATAATCATTATATTATTAGTAATAGCTGTTATTTTCATTATTTACGACTATATTAACCATTATACATGGCAAATAGCCAAAAACAGAAGTTTAAATATATGTATTCTAAAACAATTTGCATGGATAAAAACTATTGCCAGCTGGCAACAAATAGCCCAGCAAATCACTACTGGATCTTAACTCTAAAAATGAGACAGCTGAATTGTATCTAATGCTTTAGATGTAGGGGAATGGTAATATTAGTACAGAACAAATAATATAATGGGTTTAATATTGATGAACGTAAGCAAAGTGTAATCTTCTGCTGCTGCTCCGACAACAGCTAATAATAATAATAATTATCATTAGTAGTAGTAGTAGTAGTAGTAGTAGTAGTAGTATTTATGTCATCATAGATGGAATGTGGTTGGTTAATGATATTTTGCTGTGACTGGCGTCTTTCCGGTGCCTTACATCTCTGAATCATTTCTAACTATGCCGGCTGAGAGCAGGAAAGCTGCGTTTCTGATCAGGTGCGGTATCAGCAATGTGCCCAATTTGTTTATGGTGTCTCTGAGTATGTGTGGCATCGCTCCTTGTGTAAGTACTGCTAATGGTAAGTAGGAGACGTGTGACAGTGCTGAGACACTAGTTAAATTTAAAAGAAAATGGTGTGGTTCTTTCAGCCCATGCACACGAAATGAACTTATTCACTGATCATTTCAAATTACTCGCGCTCTCTTATATAATCTACTACTAAAACACTCTCAGTATGCAAATGATCACGAGAATAATGCTAGACCACTTCCTCAACTGCTGCATTTTCCTATACCTTCCCATTAGGCCATCTTGATAATTTCGACATACGCCCTACAACAGGCTTGACGCCCAGTTCTGATCGGGAAAACGTGTGGTCTCATCCTCAATCTTGCCTTACAAGTGCCTAATTTCGTCATCACAGTATTTCTCAAATTGAATCTTGGAAAATCTTGGAAAATCTTGGCAAATATATTTCAATATGTTATTGGTTATAAAATATTTAGTTTTGAAACAAAAATAGCAGGCTAGAATGATTTTTTGGGGTATCAGAGACAAAGGTCTCAAAGGATAAAAATTGAATCAGTCACCTACTCGAATGAGTCAGATGGCAGCGTTTGATTGGTTGAATGCCAGAAATGATGTCATGTCGAAAGCATCCATCTGTACTACTTTATGATTTTTAATTGCGCGCGCGCGCGTGTGTGTGTGTGTGTGTGTGTGTGTGTGCAAGTTTGAGTGCACGTGATCACGAGGATATTGCTTGACCACTTCCTCAGCTGCTGCTCTCCCTACACTAATAATGCTGCATAATATATATCTATAAAGACTCAATAACGTAAATGATTTGACATATGTATGAACCACAATCATCAGGTATAGTTGGAATGGTGATTAAAATATATTTTACCCAGCAAGAATGATGCAATCGAAGGCATAAAATATTACATTCGAACCATTCTGTGCTTCGTTAGTTCAGAACACCCTTTAGGATTGCCTTTTTACCTTGCGGAAAATATTGTAAAAGCGCGAGAAATAACATGTTCGTCCAGGTAACTCCAGACCGGTAGATGATTACTAAAGGGCTAGACTGATTTTCGGCGAGAAGGGACTCTAATTATAGTAATATAGACAAGACTCAAGCTAAATATGGTGTGTGTCTGCGTGTGCATGTGTGTGTCTGAGAGAGAGAGAGAGAGAGAGAGAGAGAGAGAGAATCGGGGGATTCCGTACAGATATGCCCGTTTGTTACCACGCAAATGCATTTTTGTGTATAAGGGTGTGCATAGACTTTAGGATACTCTGACTGACTCATGAAACAAGTGGACAATACAGATTGCTCGATATGGTCAGCTGAATTTTTTTTTGAAAAAGTAGTTCTCTCACTTGTACGTACAAACAGGTACATACATGTACATCTAACTTAAGTCTGTATATGTTGATGCTATATGTATCAATCTAACATTTACATTTTGTATGATCTTTCATGGAAATACATTTATTTCAGAAAAATAGCAGGTAGATTTTTGGGGCAAAGTATATTTCTTATGTCAAACTTCTACTTTGTAGTACAGCAAAATGTCGTAATATGTATCTTATAGTATCGTGACAGACTTAGTCTAAATTTAGTTATATTGTTTCCAGTTTTGCTCGAATGTTATGTTTCCTTTCACGATCAGAAGAGAATGCAAATCAGCTGGGAGGTTTTTACGCTCAAGATAAGAACGTAATTTCTGTCATTAAATGTTATAAATATGACATTTAAGCAAACAGGGAAGTGAAGTTTAGTGTTTCTAAAATGCCATTCTGGTTTTGAAAAAAAAAACTTGGTTTGCAAATAAATCATTGCTGAAGGCGCTACGTTAGTTTCTATGCCAGACCAGAATGATTGTTGGGGATGGTTTCAGTTTATGCACAACAATTGGCTGAGAAAACACAGATCTTTGGTTATACGTGTACTCTAGACTTTTATTGGAGTGTTTGATATAGCTTATTCCTTGAATTTACATGGCTTTTGAACACCCATTTTATAATTCGCAAATCTGCTACTGTTAATTTATTTTGAGGGAAAGAATAGATTCTTTAAAAAATATTTTCTGTACACGCAAAACTTAAATGACACATAATATAGTCCATGTATGACAGATACTTTCTTCATTACTACTGAAAGATTGTACAGCAATCAGTTATTGAATTATTTAATAAATATCAAATGAAATGATAAGTCGTGCAGGAAATTGCACTTAGAAGGTTAGGATGAATTAGAGTTTGATGTTCAATGGACTTCAAAGGAAGAAGTTGTAAGATCTGCAAACACTTGAATTGTAAAAACACTGTTCTGATCCAGAGTTCGAATATTATGGTATATATTGTCCAGACTGACCTAGGACCGTCGCCGCCAGATCTTTTGTTTCCCATGGCTATTCCCTACTTAGAGTAGGGAAGAGATGGGAAACTGTTATGTGACAAAATACCTATCATATAATCTCCATGCTAATTTGTGTGCTCTTTTGCGAGAGATTTCATGGCGTTGTACTTTCAAGATGGATAATTCTCAACATATTTGAATGTATACATTAATGGTTCAAAAATATGACACAGTCATGTCCGTACCTTCCATGTCCGTCTGGCACTGATCAACATAGATATCTTGAAGAATAGACAAGCATTTTTAGATCTATCATGATATATAATTGTTAAACTTATACTGACCATGAAAGACTCAGATCATAAAAACCTTGGCAAACTATTTGATTTATTTAATACAAGCCTTCAGATAATCGATATACAAACCAAACAAACTTTCGTCTGCAAATATGAAACAGAACGACCACACTGAGACTGACTCAGACTTCAACTGTCAAATCTATACTATGGTCGTAATATACCTCCCCGTTTGTTTGTACCACCCTACCGCTTTAAAAAACGAAAAATATTAGTGAGATAAAAATTGCACAGAATTTAGTCAATTAATTCATTGATTTATAATTTCAAACTTGATTGTGACCAGGAGGCCCTAACACCGTTATCGTCAGAGCGTTTCATACCAAACGGAAGCTTTCAGCACAAGTGCTCAAAGCTAGCTTAACGTTAACAAAAGCAATAACCTGAAGGAAAACAATCATACCGAGTGACAACTTTTCCTCAGATTATCCAGATGACCCATTCTGGCAAAGGACACTATCTATCATACTATAAAAGAGACAAGGTAAGTGACTTCCAAAAACTTCGTTCCATTCCTGACCCTCGAACTCCTTCTGCTATTTCTGTCTTTGAAGGCACAAGACGATAATATATGGCTTTTTTACTTCTGAGATAATTTCTATTCATCAAGCTATCATTGATTTTTCTGCGTTGCACCATGACGTAAGCTTGTCCCGCCAGGCAAACTTCGAGAAGTTTCTGGAAGTTACTTATCTTGTCTCTTTTATAGTATAACCGACACGTTGCACTCATTTTCAAAACATCCCGACCTAGCAGTACACATGTTAACGGCGAAATACGATTGGCTCAAAAGGTAACATCGTGAACAAGATGAGTTGGTGATATATATATATATATATATATATATATATATATATATATATATATATATATATATATATATATATATATATATATATATACATAACAGCTGGTGTATTTGACCTTTATGTATGGGCAGATGGATGTTTGGATGCATGTCCGAATATACGAGAGAGAGAGAGAGAGAGAGAGAGAGAGAGAATAATTATGATTTAAAACGAGGATGCCCGATGCTCTTAGTGTCTGAAAGAAAATTACTATTGACTGTGAAAAGACCAAGTTAAATATTGTATGTGTTAAAGAGAACGTTTCGCATCCACAACATTGTGCATGCGACTTTCTACAAAAGAGATAGATAATTAATAATAAACGAGAGTTTCATCGGTTATAGATATAGTTGTGTCTGAAAATCGAGCTAGACTTACGATAGCTTAAATCTTCATTTCTGACATAGTAGCCTCTCCCAGATTTTTTCTTTTCTGTAATATTGATTTTTTAAAAAGTTTAAATAGTAATTACGGTGCAGAGATTCATTTTATATTTTAGATTACTTCAGTTTGTTCTACTGATATATGCATCTATTCTCCAGGGACAACAAAAAGAATAAACTAGGTGATATTTGTGTCACTCTATATAATATTGCATGTAACCATACATTCACACATATAGTGTGGTATCCATTTTATTTTTGGGCACTCCTTTGACCTTTAGCTATGATAAGCTATTGGCCTTGTGTGTGTCCCCCCTCCCCCCGATGGGTTTTCCGACACATTTCAAGGGTTTTATGTTTTCATGTATTCCCCTCCGATATTGTGTGTTGTTTTTCAGTATTAAAAAAATCGAAAAAGAATTTTGAAATAAATATTTATTTACATAGATGCTTTTGTTGGAGGGTTTTCTCTATGTCTTTATCTTTTGTATCTTTTGGATGTGTCGTACTCCAGGATCCCTGTCCAAGCAGGTCCCCATGTTTCCTTCCCTATTCCAAAAATATATATCAGCTGTTACAGTACATGTACTTACACTCACTGACATTTTTGTCTTTGACTGGTCCCTATTTCTCATTTATCCTGGCCAGAGATCTCCCTAATGTCCTAAGTGTGCAATATATTTGGTCACCATCTCTTATACAAGTCGTCACCGAGGTTTTATTGTTGTTTATTTTTTATAAATTCATCATCAAGCCGCAATTGTCAAGATGCTTGCAAAAAGTAAAACATAACTAGTAAAATAAAAGGTATATTTATGTATTGCTTCATGTAGTGTGTTTGAGTACAAATGCGTCTCCTTTCTCCTTAAAGCTTAGCTCGCCAAATAAAAGGAACAACATCCAAAAGAGCAAAAAGAGTTTTTAAAAAGGGAAAAAGTGAGAAAGAAAGAAAGAGAAGAAGGAAAAATAGATGGTTATTATTTTTTCTATAAAAAAAATAGTTCCTAAGTAGAAGGAAGAAAGCATTATTTATATGTTACCCAAATGTTAGTGTACTGTATGTCCATATTCCATGTTTGCGGTTTTGATTGGCTCCATAACAGGCCTTCCTACCTAGCTTAGAGCCTCTCAGTATGGTCCCGTATGATCGACGCCTTTTACTTCCAACAAAGCGTGGATCCCTGTTCCAGGGATAAGTAGTTTCCTGTCTGACTGATATATAGGTGTGAATTTCTAACACTAATTTCATGTATATACCTTACATTCTGACCGGAAGTCCTGTGGGATGGTGTATTTAACTGAGTCGTATTTCCGCTTAACTAGCCAGTTGCTTAGCGCTCTAACTTGAGCCCTTTCATTTAACTTTGTTCAGTTCTTTATTGAGAGGAGCTCAGTGATACGGGCAGGTGCGAGGTAGGTAGACTGAAGTAGGTATTAGTTACGCTTTGATCGTTAACAGCGACTGTTTTTGTATTTGCTCATTTTATTGTCCATTTGTATGATATGTTCCTGTAACCTTTCTTTTCAGGCTGTAACATAATAACCTTGACCATAGGGGCATAAATAGCTGATCATTAACACAGTTTCTTTCTAAATCGTACAAGACCGCATATAATAAATCAAACTTAATTCGTCTCTTTTTAAGACACAATATGATGTTGTTTTCCTAAGACCAAAGTCGATGGCGCTACTCAAAATATAAGAAGATTAATGTAGACCTCTATTCCTTTCCAGATCACAGGAGACTAATGCATGGTGTAACTACAACCACCTCTCGCCTGCCAACGCTAAACGGCAGGCTTTACTTGGAAGCCAGCGTACCCAGTGAGCCTCCCGAAAGCAGCTGGAATCTCTGCAGAGAGTTCTCATCGACTATCCCAGGGACAAACATTTACTTCATCTCCAGACACTGTGGAACTTCCGTAAAATCAACCGCTGGGCATTCCGCTCCCAAGTGTGCTCATTTCCTGATATTCCATTTAGATATAAACGTACATTTCGAGTCTGTCGGAGTATAGGTGTACAGACAGATAAATCTGAATATGATTTAGAACGACATAGTAAATTCGAGCTGGCATGTTTGATTCTTCGGCGTATAAATGACCCTGAGTCAAACTACATCTCGAGTCCTCAGAGATCCATCCACTCTTCAGGACCTCTGATCTCACCTGAGCTCTCGAAACGCACTTCCCGTACTTCATTTGATTCGCTTAGTAAGATTACAGAAAGTGATTTATGTATTGACATTGACACAGAAGCCATTAGGAAGACAGTAGACAGCGGAACTATTACGGACTTCGAGCCGATTCAGAGGAAGAAAAAGACGCTCAAAACTAAGAAAATCAACACCCCAATAATTAACACACAATCGAAAATCACAGATGCTATCATGGAAGACAGAGACGCTGATGGAATAGAAACCAGAAAGTCTGTGAAGTTCGTAGATAAAATGGACAAAAGTACGGAAACGTCTTTGGAACTAGAACAGTCCGAAATAGTACCAACACCAGTGTCCATGTCATCTGCTCACTCTGGTGCGCCGGCGAGCATTTATGCAGAAAATGTAGGGTCATCAAGTCAGTTTACGCTAGGAGACCCACTCTCTGTTGTGGATTTTTTAAGTAAAGCCAGTGACCAAGACAAATCCAGTTCAGATAAGAACCATGGCGCCATTGGGAAGAAGAGAAAGAAATACAAGGAAATTAATTGCAATGAAGCGGACAGAATTTGGTTCGAAAAAATTGCAGGTGACAAAGAAGTCGTTGACTTATCGGCATATGATAACTTTGCAAGGACACGCCCAACACTTGAAACTGTGCCAGAATTAAACGATAAACCCAAAGCGACTTTCACGCCACGTTTATCAGTGGAGTACAAACTTGCTCGCCCTAATGCTGCAAATAAATACTATCCCGTCTTTCGCAAGGATGGAACCCCAGTGAAAAAGGTTGGCGGTGGCGGAGGAGGTAATACGCCTAGAAAAGGCAAAATCGCTAAGGCCAGACAAGTGTTGGCCAAGTCATTGTAACTCAATAAAACCTATGCTTCGTTACTTAGATGTGTTTATCTCTTGTCCAAATATATTTATTTATGCTCCCAAGAGGATGGTACGTTGCAAGTTGTTTTGGGTTTTGTGTGTGGGTGGGTGGGTGCTTAGCAAAGCTGTCCACTTCTTTTGATTATTTATTCGTTGAAGGAATGAATTCCGTCTCATCTCTTTGCTTCGTGGTGGTGAAGCAGATTCCTTGGTCAATACATTTTAGATCACACATCTTTTAGAAAATAATAAGACAAATAGCGAAATCGCACACCCCGTAGGTTTTTAATGTATGCATGCGAATAATAAATACGTATGCCTGAAGCTATTAATTTCACTGTCCTTGAAAGTTACCCTCGGGATGCATCTGAAGAAAGAAAATAAATGATTTTGATTTATGGTACATTATGCAATATAGTCATTGTCCCTGGAAACACATTTATATGACTTTAAATTTGTTTCTAAGGAAACAACGCTCTGAACTGGCAATACCGTATGGATCAAGATATAACGCTCATCCTGATACAACAACGTACACCTGATCTACCTGCCCATAATGCTTCAGCAGAGAAGGGTCCACATTGTTTGTTTGAACTCGTTAGAGGAACAAACGGTGTTGACCCTGAGATAGAGGTGTATTATGAGACGACAGATCGGAGTCTCTGCTATTCATAATTTTGATGCGTTTTATACCCCGGAAAACAACTGTAGGTCATATTTGGCACTTCCAATCAGGATATGTGCAATACACGAGCAATTCTAATTAGGGCAATTATGATACACATACACTTGTATCTAGGGCATCACATACATTTTTAATTAGGACAACACTTATAATTAGGCAACACACACATACACACACTTCTAATTAGGGCAACAGATAGGTTTCTAATTAAGACAAATACAATACACATGTGGATAAATGTTGCAATGTTACACATGTGGGTAGAATGTTGCCGATTGTTTAACTCTGTGATTTACCTAAATCTAAATAACTACTGAATTCAATTTTTTTTAAGACAATCTCCCCCCCCCCCACTAGACAGTGAGACTGAACAAGATTTGATTAATATAAGCCTTTCCTTAAACACATACACAAGATGAAACACAAGCAATATATGCATAAATAACAGAACCTCACACAGAAAGGATAACAATCTACGGAAGTTAATATACCTTAATGGCAAAGGTCACTAATGATTTCAAAACTCAGAAAAACGAAGAAAAGCAAAGAAACTCGCCCAACAGGACATTATTCCTGAATGTAAAGAAGTGCAAACCTTGAAATCTAAATTTGGGAAAATTTGAAACAATAAATCGAAATCCACAGAAGTAGGAAAGCTTCATTCCGAATTCTATTTTCAACAGTCTCTTTGTTTTAAAGGGAGAATATCCATTAAACCAACTTTATGGGATGGGGTGGGGGTGGGAGTGGGAATTCAAACTTAATGAACATTATCAAAATTGGATTTGAAGTAAATTAATACAAGCTTTATAACTATTTTGATTCGTCTAACTTAATAGATAATGTTTTAAGAAGAAAATTGTTTTATAAAGAGGCAGATTTTCATTTTAAGCTCTTTTACATAGAAAGGTAAGTAGAAATGACATATAGTTGCAGCTATAAGAGATTATTCACAAGTCTTAAATTAGCGATGCCCCGGTGCTAAACATCACTATAAATTGTCACACATCAGACTTCGTAGCGATATGACTGAAAATTTGTTAAAGCTACATTACAAATTTAAATCACACACACACACACACACACACTCACGCTTAAATTAGCATGCACGTTTGAGACAATCTGTAATCGATTTATGCGCCATTGTTTGTTTTCAATCCTTTTAATATTGTCGTTATATTACATACTTTTCATGGGGTTCCTTTTATATCACAGTGTAGTTAAATGAATTGTAATTATTTAGGAGTTCGTAATGATAATTTTTTCTAACTTTTTTAAAACATTTGCGCGCAACGTACAATAATTTAGGAAAATTTCAAAAACTCATAAATCCATCATTGTTGTCTTATTTAAAATCATTTTAGAGTCAGTTAAGGCATGACAAGAAGAAACAAGAAAGTGACGTTCCAAAATATCGAAAGGCCACCTCCCGTAAATGTGTTGTCCCGCACTCATCCCAAATTGCGAAGGTTTAGCAAACGTTTAGACGCTTGATGACATCTAAATACAAGGCCCCTATCATTGTTAAAGCTTGAGGCATCTATCTGAGACAATGTTTGAGAAACTGAGTAATATTAGACACGTACATATAGATACCCGATAGGTCTATTTGCAATAGTACACATACATCAACGCAGGAAATAGATGATCACGCGGAAACCTGTACGACGTTGATTGGGTCAGAACGGGATCGTAAGCGAGTTTTATGGGGTGTCAGGTCCACTGGCGCTTTCGAATCAACATAAATAATGAAGCAAACCTTGACAAGATTTCCAGATCAGAGTGTCTCAGATCATTACGTAACCATGTAAATCTACCACTGTGTGTGTAATCAGTATACTTACGTGAATCAATATACGAGACAATCTGAATCCTCCAGATGACTTTCAGTCTCATTTTGAGATAAAATATGTAAAATCTATCACGCGGGTATCTTAAAATACCAAATGTTCCTACCTTATTCTAGTTCTGGAATATATTTGCAAATTGTATGACATGCGAATGTTAAATTACTCTTTGAAACGTTTGACGTCTTGACCAAAGCTCAAAATGCCAAGGAAAAGTTATGCCAGAGGGCCACAAGCCAATGAAGAATATATATATATATATATATATATATATCTATATATATATATATATATATATATATATATATATATATATATATATATATATATACCAATTCAAAAATTGGCGCCTTCTTGAATCTTTAGATGCCGCATCGGTTCTAGTATACACCCACCCCACACATACTCAAAGCCAGCATGAGGCTTGAAACTAAATGAATACAGAAGTAGTCAATGGGGGGGGGGAGGGGGACCCTATGGACAATGGGATCTTAATGTTAAATTTGATTGTTTGCACTCTGGGGACAAACGGGCTTTAACATGGGTGGGTCTTTCTAGGGACAAGGGGATTTAACATAGGGAATGTATAGAGACAATGTATTGGGCCTGTCTAGGGACAATAATAATTGAACAGGGATGACGTCACGGTACTGCACACTGGCAACAATATTGCAAGTGGCTGACTTCAATCGGGTGGAACAATGTGGCAAGGGCTGACCTGAATATGCGCTACTCTAGGGACAAATAGAGACATAAACATAGAGACGTGGTTAGAGACAGGGTCAGAGACATAGATAGAGACATAGACATACATAGATTTATGAACATAAATCTATCACACAAAAAATTGACTAAAAAGTTTTAGGCAAGAGAGAATAGATAACTTTTCGAGGCAATGGAGGGGGCCCTGAAAAGAGCCTTTGGATTTTTTTGTCAACACCATTCAGTTAACACAGAGAGCATCGCACTGATCTTCTTGTCTTTCTCAAACTTCGTCTGACCTCTGGACCGTAGATTAAGACTCCCTTCAGACAGCCTTGCCTCTCCACACAGATTCTCCGTTTCCAAAGGGCTGTCTCTGTGATCTGGGTAATTGCCCATGATGATCTGACACACATGGGATAGTCCGGGTGGAACAGCATCGACGATAGGAAAGTAGACGATTCTACGTTAGTCCACATCTTGTGACGAGAACAGGTGAATAGAATGATGTGAACCGCGATAATTTATAGTGGAAGACCGGATCGAAACGGATTGAAATCTTTCACCAATCCTAACACGCGTTACAAATTCAGTCATAGTGCGAAGTCTGTCTTCCAATCCGAAGAGAGCTGCCTGTGACGTCATATTCCCTATATATGTGTGCTAGAGTCTGTACGCATTGAATCAATGTGACAGAGTTAGAACATGACGGAAACCACGAAGACAATGAATTGGGGAGCACCGGCTGTGGAGACGAGAAGTAATGACATGGCAGCGGCTACCAAAGCAACCACAGTCCTACTTCCAGAAGAGAACGATTTTATTTGGGATTTAGTGGATTTTCTCTCTTCTTCACAAGAATTTGTTCAGGTAACAGCACCTTCACCACCTTCTCTTTCCTTACCGTAAGTCGAGGATTTTAAACAGAGATAGAAAGAAGAATTGGAGAAATTTTTGCAGGAGCAGAAAGAAGCAGAACAAACCTTTCTAATTCAACAGCAACAGCGAGAAGAAGAAGAGGCAAGAAGAAAATGGCAGGAAGAAGAAGAAGCAGAGAAGAAACAAGGTCTAGGAGAGAAGGAGGACAGTGAAAGTCAAACGGTGACGTTACTCTTAGACATTTTGGTAGAGTTAAGGAGTCTTAAAGAAATGTATCAGACTTCTTTAATACGACCCAAGAGAAAAAAGACCTTCCCGAGCCAAACACTCCAACCCCGTCAACACGCCTACTACGCCTAAGATACCAGCGCTAGGGATTTCTACAAAATCATTGACAGTAGAAGGTCCAGAAGCAGGCCTTGGCCGTGGCAGAGGGATAAGGCAGTTAATGCTCATTACTTCCAGGTCCTGATTTTTTTTTTTTTTTTTTTTTTTTTTTTTTTTTTTTAAAAAAACAACAAAATAAACACGCAACGGTCCTTTTCAGGGATACTCATCTCTCTCGAAAAAAGACTACTGAATGTTTGCTAAAATAAATTAAAAATAAAAATCCCTTTTTTCCCCATGATGGACGTGTGTGAATGCGTAAATGTAGGTCCTTATTAGAAAATCAAAACCAAGAGACACGTTTTTCTTTCTGGTATATTCTCTGGTACAAATTTATATTCAGGAGCCCTTTTTTCTGACAGTTATAGCAAGTATCTTGACTTTTATCTCGAAAGGAGGTGGGTTAGTTCGTTGGCTTCTCCGAAGAAAACCTTCGTATGACACCACGCAAAGCTCTGATTAGAAGTTCGATCTGTGTTGGCTCTTCCATCTTTCTGCTAGGATTGAGAGTGAAATGAATACTTTGAGGGAAGACGCTGACCCTTTATGTAGGGAAGACACTGAACTTACATTGATATATAGTGGACCATGGCGTTTAAAATGTAGTCATTTGACTTTTTGCAATCAAGATGAAACGATCGCATCATTTAATGAAAAAAGGAGACGAAAGTAAGAGGCATAAACGTGACCTATCGCCTCGTACAGTAGCTGAAGTCTTGGCTCAAATTTATGCTAGTGATTTCGAAGATGACAACAGTAAACCAGAATCCAGACCTAGAGAGTCTACGTCAAACCAAAGTCCACCACCAGTAACCCCTGAAAGCTACTACCACATTCGAGAGACGGATAAACGCTCCTCTAGAAAATTTAGAACCACAGCCTACACGTACATGGTGAAGTTTGAAGATTTCAAGTCCGACGTACCGTTGGAGAAAGAAGAGGAGTTCATAACCGATTTGTGGGATTCTTTGGTAACCACACTGAAACGAGAATGTTGAGCCAACGAAGACGATCGCTTGACACGTGCCATTTATCACGACAGTCTGAAGTCCCCCGTTTGGATCGAGTTTAGCAGGCCATCAGAATTGACACCTTCAAAGTCATCGACAAGATTCAACACGTGCAGCAATCGGGAGACAAGTTTCACATTACAGATAGAAAGGCGACACTGTACATGGCTCACGTTTCTCTTCCCAAAGGGACCAGACGCAACAAGGTGTTATTGGTGCACTAACTTCGTAGCACCAAAACGAGTCTCGTCCGAATTAGCAACCCTCAAGACCAGATGTGTTTAGCCCGTGACATCGTGGTGGGATGGGACGAGCGTATGCCGACAAGAATGGACACGGTAGAATGGAAAAGAGCCTGGGACAACTTTCGAAAATCGAACCGAGCCAAACAGCTAAGAGAAGCAGAACTCCTGTTACAGCAAGCCAGCCTGTTCAAAGACACACCCTACGGCATTTCTGAAATGCAAACATTGCAAGCTGTCTTGGCTCATCACGATAAACATTTCGATACCATTACCAGTATTGCTGGATTCCTGGGATACAGTTATTATTGTGAGAAATGTGATTATAGCTAAAACAATCGAGAGCAAGCCAAGCATTGTGGATCGAAATGTGAGGGATGTTTGGCCTCTAAACCCTGTCTTGACGAAGGACATGAACGAGTGCATTGCCCAGCTTGTCAGCGAACTTTTGTCAGTCCAGCCTGTTACCAACAACATCTGACGACGCAAGGTTCACAGCAGAAAAGTGCTTGCCAACTCCTGAGATTTTGTCTCCTACTTGTGGACAAGGTATACGTACAAATAGTGCCGAAGCACACGTATGTTCAGGAAAGAAACGATGTCACATTTGTCACCAAATCGTAGACTTGGAACACGAGTACTACATTCAAAATTACCAACCCCAACAGGAGGAGGAAGAAGATGACCAGAAGAAGAAAGTGGATTTCATCTTTTTCGATTTCGAATGCATGCAAGAGAACGGTATTCACATTCCTAATTTCTGCGAGGCTCACCGAGCGTGCGAGAAGTGCATACAAGAACCAATCTTTTGCCATTGTCCCCACTGTAGCAAGATTCCTGGAGGACGTGAAAAAATCTTTCGGGGACCGAACACGTTGGCCAATTTTGCCCAAAGGATCTTAGACCCTATCGACGAAACGTGGAGTCAAGAGGACATCGAACATTATGGAAATTGCCATCGCTATGCCACGGTGATGGCTCACAATTTCTTGGGATACGATGGACAGTTTCTTCTGAAATACTATACGGAACAAAACACTGAACACCCTAAAGTAACCTTGAACGGAGCCAAAATCATCTCCATGCAAGTGGGGCAACTGCAGTTTAAATATTCGATGAGTTACTTTGCCATGCCTTTGAGTCGAATGCCTAAAACATTTGGAATGATAGAAATGGATAAAGGATATTTTCCGCACTTTTTCAATACCGAAGCCAATCAACATGCCGTTCTACCCCATTTGCCTGACGCTCACTACTTCGACCCTGACAACATGCGCACCGAACAAAGAGAAGCTTTCTACGCTTGGTACCAGACTCACGCCTCGGACCCCTTCGACTTTAAGGAAGAAATGTTAAAGTATTGTCGTTCCGACGTGGACATTTTACGGCGTTGCTGTGGAAAATTTCGAGAATTGTTCATGGAACACGGAGAGATTGATCCTTTGAAAAAGCCTGCACCATTCCCAAAGCGTGTTTTTACAACGTACCATGGAAGACTTGTACGAGGCCACTTGTCAGCGAAGCTTAAAGTTAGAATAGCAATGATACCAAGTGGTGGAAGTGTGGGAACACGAGTACGATCACCGTTTGAAAACCGATCCCGAGTTTAAACGTATCGTGGAAAGTTACAAGTTGGCGGACCCTTTGAACCCTCGGAACAGTATGTACGGAGGACTGACGAATGCCACCTGTTTGCTGTACCACGCTGACGAGGAGAAAGGAGAAGAAATCAGATACTTGGATGTGTGTTCGCTGTGTCCTTACGTGTGCAAATATTGTCATTTTTGCGCAGGCCACCCACAATTGCTGACAGAACTCGTCGATCTGGACAACATTCGACAATACGAAGGATTGATTAAATGTAAAGTCTTGCTTCCAGCGATCTTGTATCATCCCGTTTTAACTCACCATTGCCAAGGAAAACTGATGTTTCCATTGTGTCGCACTTGTGCGGAAACGTGCAACCAAGACCAACCTTGTCAGCACACCCAGGAAGAACGCACCTTGACGGGAACGTGGGTCAGCGTGGAATTGTTTAAAGCTCTAGACCTGGGATACCAATTGTTAAAAGTGTACGAAATTTATCAATTTCCCAAGACAGAACAGTACCGCAAGGGTGACGAGACTCAGAAGAGGCATTTTCGCAGACTACGTGGATGCCTTTTTGAAACTGAAACAAGAAGCCAGTGGCTATCCTTCCTGGTGCCACACTCCCGAAGGCCAAAAGAAATTCAAAAAGAATTACTTGGAGCAGGAAGGCATCGCTTTAGATCACATCGAGAAAAACGATGGTCGATGATCGTTTGCTAAAGTGATCTTGAATTGTTTGTGGGGCAAAATGGCACAACGACCATGTTTACCCAAGACGGAGTATGTGACAGAACCTTCCCGTTACTTCAATATGATTAACAACAAAATCAAATACATGAAACACGTGGACGTCGTTCGTGAAGACTTGATCTTAGTCAATTATGAAGAAGAACTGGACTTTGTAGAAGCCGACGAATTTGGAAATGTCATCATTGCAGTTTACGTGACAGTCCATGCTCGCTTAAAATTGTACGAAGCTTTACATCAGTTTGGAGATCGAGTGCTGTACTTTGACACAGACAGTTGCATCTACATCGATCGCCTGGGTCACCGGCACCCTGACATCGAAGGAGACCGTTTAGGAGCCTGGATGGACGAGCACCACAGCGACAAGATTCTAAATTTTGCTAGTGGCTGTCCTAAAAATTACGGCTACAAATACTGTAACCCCCAAGGAGAAGTGCACACCGATTGTAAAGTCAAAGGATTGACTCTCAATTATCGCACCAGTCAAGTGCTGAACTTTGGGGTATTGAAAGAAACTCTGCAGTCTGGAGAGAATCAAGATTTTAAAGTGACCACCTACCAACCTCACAAGATTGTACGTTTAGCCACACACGAAATCGTCAGTCTGCATTTGGAAAAATTATGAAATCGTATACCAGAAGCGAGTGAGGCTTCCCAACCACTTCACTTTACCGTACGGACACACTGATATTGGTCAGCGTATTGAAAGGGAAACGTCCAAGACCGATAGTTCATTGTGACTACCATTACCAAGCGATAAAGATGAATCCTAACAAACAGGCACCATTCAAGTTCGGTGATTCTCAAGTATAATGCGATGCTGTGCCTCGCGATTGCAGGGATGCCGTACGCTGTGACCTCAGTGATTCAGTACCACATCATGGGAACTTTGCTATAACTAATACTACTACAATACCTATCATAGAAAGTGATGCCGTGCGTTCAAACCCGACGGATGCGAAAGCGATGACACTCGTTATCGTGGACTCTTTACTGGTTTTCATAGTCAATTTCATCCTCCACGTGAAACCACGCGGTTACCACCCTACGGATGTCATCCATGTTAGAGCAAACTACTGCGGGTTTCACCGTGTCCTCATCGAAACGAGCCTGTGAAAGAAGAATATTCGTTCCCTGTGCGTTTGTCTGAATACTGCGGCTTTGAAAGTCGTTTCCAAGCCTTCCAAGGAAAGTGGGCTAAATATCTGGGAGGACCTACCTTCGAAAACTTAGCCAGAACTGGATTTATCTACTTGGGAGATGGTGAAAAAGTCAGGTGCTTCAGTTGCGGTGTGTCACTTTACGAGTGGGAGCAGAAAGATTCCCCTTACATGGAACATGCTCGATGGTCTCCGCACTGTCACTACCTACCGTTAGTGAGACGACCTCAGTAATCTCTTGATGGATACTTTACAAGAGAACATTTGTGGTTTGCCTGTGGAGTTGAGAAAACGGATTTACCGAGTTTGTCAAAATACAAGTCAAACGCAAAGAACAATTGCATCCGTTACGTCACCAATGTTGGAACCACTGGTACCTGAATGCTATAAGAGGACTGATTCATTTGAAAGCATTCCAATGGTCAGACATTGATCAACTACCCAAAGGTCAGAAGGCTTTGGTTGCTACTGATTCTACTTACAAAGTGTCCATACTACAATGAATTCCAGAGGAAGCCTTAGAGGATTACCAAATTCTTTTACGCGATCAAATTTTGTCTGTCGAGAAAATTTCTGTGTGGTGTGTGGTGTGTGAACTAGTGACTAAACTATTTGGACGGAGTGCGATCAGTTCTGTGCAAAAAGTACACTTATTACCTCCGACAAAAAGAGGCACAAAAACTTGCTACCATGCCACGACCTTTATCGTTAGTGATACAACAATTGCCCTGGAAGGAAATCAATGACAGTATTCAGACTGTGGCTGATTACCAACACTTTTTACAAGAACTGTATCCAATGATTTTGGGTCGACGTGTGGTGTGTGTCTTAGTGACTTCCTTCTTGGATTTCGTTTACCAGCTGATTCCTTGTGGGCTCTTTACGATCTGTACCTCACAGTATCACCAAAATCATGAGGGTGGTACCTTCAAATGTGCACGAGAGACTCATTCTGTTAAGAGCCTTGCGCTTTCATCTCGATACTTCTCGAGCTCTACGGGAAAAAAAGATTCGACAACTTTTAGTGACTGAAGATGTTTACGAAGATGTGTGTGTAGCTTGTGACTTACACCCTCACTGGCCAGATGTATGTGACTGGAAAAGTTTGGGTTTCGAGGCTTGGACAAAAGAAGCTGAAAACTATGCCCAATATTTGTGATGATAAATTCAAACGTTCAGTGAAAAAAGTAACTTTTAAACCTGTGTTAGCCACAATGTCAGAAGAAGAAGAACCCGACACCGAGGAAAATCACTCCATTCAGGACAGGACCATCACTGACATGGACATCCCCGAAAGGCCATTCGGGGAGGACCCCTGTGTGACTGTGCCAAGTGTAGAGCCCTTAAGAACATTACCCAGTGTCCCCAGGACACCACACCTTCGTCACCAAAAATGTTGGCAGACCCACCCATGTTAAATCCCCGTTTGTCCCCAGAGTGCAAATGACCAAATTTAACATTAAGATCAATTTGTCCCTAGGGTGACCCCATTCACTACTTACAGATGTTGATTAATTCTGACCAGACAAAATCCGTCGTTATAATCTAGGCAAATTATGGAAATTACTGTAGAAAAATACAATTTCTTTGGATTAAAATGTTCTTTTATTATGCAAGCAATTCAGTTTCTATAGTGAATATATTTATCTATCTATTTGGGAGTTTTCACCTAAATAAATGAATTGTTGGTTAAATTGGTTAGTGGCAAATTAATTCATTTCATATCAACAAAGTTTTTTTGTGTTGATTCATAATGGATATTATCGTAATACTGATTAAACACTTTTACTTTGTGGATAAAAGCATTGGCCTAATAAACTAGAGCAAATGGTAATAGAGAGTATAATGTCTTAAATGTACAAAATTGATTATGCTCACAAGATAATGTCTTAAATGTACAAGATAGATTATGCTTACAAGGTATTGATTATACTTTACCGGTAATGTCTTAAATATACGATATTAACTGTACCCACAAGGTAATGTCTTAATGTACGATATTGACTATACCCACAAGGTAATGCCTTAAATGTACGTTATTGATTATACTCACAAGGTGCATGAAATTTTTAAACTCCGCCTCCGACACCTGTTTATCACCTGTGTATAAAAAAAAAAAATTTCAGTTAAAAGGAGTTGTGCTGATAGATGCCTTATAATTACAATTTTCACAAGCCTCTTTAATAGCGTGGTTAAAATCTATTCGTTTCACGCAGAAAACAAGAAGCTTCCAAAGAAAAGAACTACAAATTTTATAGGGTTCTTTCAGTTATTAAAGTAAAAAAAAAGCGATTAAACAATTTGCGAAAGGTTATAGCGAATCGAAGGCTATTCATGCATTGTGTGTAATCTTTGGTCCAGCTTCGTGAATTTATGAATTATTTAAGATATGAAAGTCAATTCTTATTACGAATCTCAAAAAAAGTTAACATAATTTTAACAATTGCTTCCTAAAATACTTTTAAAGATCGCATAAAGGGCGCATGAATATATAAGTAGTTCCATTCGGTCACGAATTAATAACATTTAGTTTCCTGCATAATATGCTGCAATGTTAGCCAATAAAAACGTTTGCTACAAATGGTCGTTAAAATGTTTTAATAAGGCAAGAGCGCTAGCCAGGTCATTGATATGTACTGCAAATAGAAACCGTAATAAGCATTCCCATGGAGAACCCTTTTATGAAAAAATTATTAATATTCCTAATTGTTTAATTAAACTGAAAAACAAAATGAAAAGAAAAACAACACAATAACAATCAAAAGTTTTAGAAACGCTAACATTTGTTAGCTTAATCCACATGTTTTCTATTTTCATATTAATAAGACAATTTGAGGACAAAATAGATTTAAGCGCTATACAGAACTCCAATGTGATTGAACTATGTGCAGCAAAAATGCTATTAAGCATACTCAGCTCACTTGATCTACGGAGGTAAAGTCGAGGAAGATGAACCTCGGATGAATAACCAGCCTCTAAATTGATAATAAAACAAACTGGTATGGATAGGGCTCGTTTCCGAAACCGTTTCGGGTTCAGGTGTAATCTAATTGAATTTTAATTGAATTTACCCCTACTTGTCATCTACATTGTAGCATAAACTAATTATATCAAGGTAAATCTATGCAAACAAACAACTTGAAACGAAAATGGACACAATGATTTATGTCATATGTAAATTATATCGTTCGATGATAGTCGCACAAACTTCGATTTAGATGTAAACAGCTTTCCTGCAAATAAATATGGTTCAATATCTGAATCCCGTCATATAACATTCCTAGAAAGCAATACTTGAAATTAAAACTTTACATATAGAAAACATGTATGTTGCATTCGATACTAAACATGGTGTGAGAAATTATGTCTATTTAGTGGTTGCCATAAGCCCCAGTGTTAAAAGACTTGGCGAAAAAGAGGACCAGTTAAAGATATAATCACGAATGTCTCTGTTCTGAGTTGTCTTTGTTGGATCAAAACCATAACATTATAAAACCATGTGATCATCTTCAAAACGCTAAAATCAATTAGAATGTCCTTAAAAGGATGCCCAAAAGAAGCAAATATTCTCGATTAACAAGACACTAATTTAATAATGATATATAAAATTGTGGAAATATTCAAAACTAATACTTTATTTATGATTAATTTCTTCGCCAAACCGAACCTTACCAAAACGTTTATAAAGTATAAAATAAGGAACATCTATCCAAACAGCTGAAAGAAAGTAGTTAAAACCACAGAGATGCTGCCAAGGATCAAAGTATACATTACGTGGTGTTCAGTGTGGTGTGTGTACTATTCTTTGATTACTTCATCAATGTTACTTGAAGAGACGGTCAAACCACAACAACAATAATTTACCCACCGTTTTGATCCCGAGCTACCAGATGGTGATTACAATGACACAAGTTTACTTACCGTTCTGATCCCAGGGGCAGATCGGTTCTATGGGGACGCCTGCCACAGTTAGATGGTTAAAATTATGCCATGGAAACGCTTCAAATGCAGAAAAACCAGGGGATCCATTCAACAGACTCCTTGTCTAATTGCTTACACCCGATCCTCCCCCTACATGATATTCCTGGAACTGCCCCTGTATCCAGAATTGATATTTGTTGGCTACATCGACACAATTGTACATACCGTTCAGATCCAGAACTGCCAGATGGTGGCTGATGTCATCAGTGGTCAGGTGATGATCGTGGTTGAAGTCCAAGCTATAGAAGAAAGCGGCAGTAGTTGCGTGATCGTCATGGTACGTTGCTGACCAGAAGTTGATAAATTCTTGTTCAGACACCTGCAGATCAACTGTAATTATAACATTCGTGTTTTTAGAAAAAAAATGAAGGAAAAAGAATAACGCAAGAGATTGGAGTTTTCTTTGTACTTAATGTGAGATTACTTGTGATAACTAAATTATGCAAATATGATCCTCAGCTATTTCTGGAAAATGCATTTTGTGAATATTAAGCCCTCCTAATATTACAGAGAAAATATAAATTAGAAGATCACTTTCACAGAGGCTTTGAGAACTAAATTTATATATTTTTAATGTGCCATCCATGCTGTGATAAATATGCATAAATAACTATGCACAGTTTGCTCCGTGCATACGTTTGCCGGAACACCAGGGAAAATGTTGAGCTCGATGGTTCAAAGTGTTTTCCCGTGTGTTTGACAAACGTTTGAAAACAGCCAACCATCTAGAGTTGTAGTTCATGAATGATCAATGACTAATTACATAAACGTATAAAGAAAACTAGAAGGTTTTGAAACACACAAAAACTATGTACTAAATCAGTTGGTCAATTTCATCTGTTCGAGTACGGCTGACGTAAAAAAAAATTGTGAGCATTGAAAGCAGGGGAAACCTGCTCAACAATTTAGAATATTTTAAACATACCAAGAATCAAAAACTAACGTACTGCTGAAATGATATCGTATTAAGTTTAATGACATCGTTAGTATAAAGAATGGCTTACAGTTTTTGTCCCATCTGAAAACAAGCTCCAGCATCAGTTCACCCTCGCTGACATGTCCGTCATGATTGTCGTCCATATCGAGCATTACAAGCGCCGTGACCTGGTCGACGGTAAGCCCATGCGTGTTTGCCCTGAAGATGATTAAATTCGTACAGTCAACTAGTCTGACTCGAATTACCCTTTCCTATCCCCTTCCCACAAAAAAATGAAAAGCAAAATATGTCCTTCTCTATAAACTCATATGTTCTCGACTACGGATCTGCTTGCATAGCTTGGACCATAATTCTCCGTACCGTTTTAGCGCAATAACAGAATTCGGCGGGAGACAGAAAAGATCAGATATCACACGGGAAACATATTCATATAATTGAAATTTTGTGCAAACAATAAAGAAATTATCCTTCGGCAAATCTTGTTCTTATTTGGGACATGTTTCTAAGACTATAACCAATGTTTTGCCGTACCAACATCTGTGTGACTCAATACAATTTTTGAATAATTCGAAGGCTGACCCTCGTGCAACTAATGTTAACGCCTCCTCTATGCGAACATGTACATGATTTTTATGTCTGTCTGTCCTTATGTATATGTATGTATGCATTCATTCAATCATTCATGTATGTATGTATGTATATATGTATGTACGTACATATGTATGTATATATGTATGTATGGATGATGCATGCATGTTTTAAAGAATTTATTATAAAGTTTTAAATAAGTTGATTTTACCCAAGAGCTGTCTCAATTACAATAGCCAATAGGAAGTATGTAATCATCTTCAAGTCTGAAATAAACAAAGCATAATCTTTGTAAAAATACATGTTCTGTTTGCTAATGCCAGTATCACATTGACAGCAGTTGATAGAAGTTTAAAACCTCTTCTTGTAGAAGGGGTATATTTGCCGGGGTTCTGGAACTAGGAAAAGATTTGACATCATTGTATCCCCTAGAGGTTACATCAGGTATTCCCTGGAGGTACAAGTCAACAATCAAAACAGTGGAGAGTAGACATTACCACATTGTTGCGAAAGTATTGAAGGACGAGTTCAGAGAGTAATCAGCACAAGATAATTACAGTTTGAATTTGCTGTCATCATCATTATTATCATCGTCATAACCATCATTATGATAATGATGTTGCTGAAGCAAAATATCAGTAATGTCAGCGACCGATCATTTACGTTTCTGGGCTTCATGTTTTGGGTGAAAAATGTGACCCTTGACAAAATGTACTCTTCCTCTGATTTGTGAGTGTAACACAATGAAAATAGTTAAGCATAGGATGTATGCTTATACTTTATACTAATTTATGTTATTTCCTCCGGTTTAAACTGAAAAAAAAAATGTTTTTGCTGTACTCGCATGGCACATAGGAGAAAAATAATTCTTTCGTGTTAATTAATATGAGAGCAAAGGATAACACTTATTTTAGAAAGGAGTAAAAATGTAAGAAAGTAGTAAAAATAATAAAATGAGAGAGTCGGAATGCCACAAAAGTTAAAAATCATTACCTGAGCTGAACAAAACCAGAAATCAGGCACCTACCAGGGTTTGATACTTTTCAACCATATGTATATATATATATATATATATATATATATATATATATATATATAGCCCCGAAAGCGGTTATCTGTGTGACGTTCCTAATCAAACGTGACTAAATGGGTAAGAATTTGTTCTTAATTTGGCATAGCATGCACAATCTTCCCTGTCCCCGCTTTGCTTTCAAAATCAGAACGCCTATTTACGACACGTATCAAAAGTTCACAAATCAACCACCAGTATGTATGCAACAACAAATGAAGCAAACAGCAAGCTTAAGTTGAGTTTTGTCACCTTAGATATGCGATAATAAAACCACCGCTTAAAGATTTTGCCATATTTTCATCCTCTTAGTTACATACGAAAAAGGTTATTTTGTATTTATCATGATGGCACCTTTCTACCCGATTCTTATTCTGCACATTGAATATGCGGTTAATTATCCATGTAAAATTTTTAATTATTTTTCATCTTTATTGTATATGTTCAACCACTGAATACTACTTTTTAGAAAAGTATTCCCACTCTATATGAAGTCAATTATTCCATAAGAGGCTGATTTAGGTTACTACTTTGTTTCACACAGATTTATGAATATAAAATTTTACTTTTCACAGTAGTCATTTCGATTCTTGAATTCGGGTATATATATATATATATATATATATATATATATATATATATATATATATATATATATATATATATATATATGGCGTATATATAGAGAGAGAGAGAGAGAGAGAGAGAGAGAGAGAGAGAGAGAGAGGAGGGGGGCTAGTGTATTTCCCTTTGATTCTATTGACCTTAATGATAAAGCCCATTCAACACTATCCAGAATAAGGACAAGGGCGACGGTGACAATATAGACAAAATAGGTAGTTAAAGGCGTCTTTGTAAATCGAGTGTATGATTGCAAATTTCAACGAAGATTTCTCTGATAACTTGGTTTATTAGAATACATGATTATTATACCTCTGCCTCTTTTTTGGTGACTACAGCTAAAGGTAATGGAAACAGGACAGTGATCAGATTTGTAGGAGATATCAATATTACAGCATGTCGGATATGTTTCAAGGTCTGACGATATCAGAAAGTAATCTAACCTGGCCTGTATTTAAAAGCGGCTCACAGCTATATCTTCTAAGGTTGGGTTCTTCTCTTTCCATTTGTTTATAAAGTCCAATTCTTCCATTATTGACTGCATTTCTTTGTTTGCGTTCTTCTTATTATTATTTACGTAGTTAATTGTATCTATAGCATAGTCTTGTGGTACATTCCAATCTCCTCCAATTATTTTTGATGATTTATGAACTGTTTCTTTATGTGCAAAAAGTTGCTTAAAAATTTTGAATTGTGTTAATTTGGTCCATAAATTGCTGCTAATATTTTTCATAATTTATAACAGCAACTAAAATAATGTAGTTTTAGAAGTTTTATTTCTTTCAATATTTCATATTTATTCTTGAACAATATCGTCACTCACCTGCTACTGCCTGAGTGAGAGGAAAACTTTGCTTCAAAACCCCATTCACTTCTCCAGTAACTTTCCATATTTTTTAGAATGAGTATGCATTAATAATGTTCTATCATACTTAACACTGCATCTTGAGAAAATATCTTTTCTTTTAATCTTGTCTATAAACGGCCGTTGACAATTAAGGCTTCCACTAACTTAATTACTTGTAGAGAAGAGGGTGAAATAAAGAAATTGTAGATATTTGTGAGCACCTCAGATAATTTGCAATTGTGAATAACGCTAACAATAATATGACCAAAGTATTGTTACCATTCAAACCCATTTCCGGAAAAACTAAACCTTCATTTAAAAAAAAGAAAACCCAACCCAATATTTAAAATCTTTCTCCTGTGATTGTCTGTAAACCTCTTGAGCACCATAACATTATCTTGGCAACATGTTCAAATTTCTTAAAAGTATAATCATATTATTAAAAATGCTGTTATTTTTAGTTATTATGGCTATAATAAAAATAATGTATGGCAAATAGTCAAGAACAGACTTGTAAATATATGTATTCTCTTAATTTCAGGTAAACAATTGTATGGATAATCGCTAATATCGTTTAGATGTAACTGAACTTTAATATTAGTACGGAACAAATAATATAATGGTTTTAATATTGATGAACGTAACCAAAGTGTAATCTTCTTCTGCTGTTGCCCGACTGCAGCTAATAATAATAATAATAATAATAATAATTATTATTATTATTATTATTATTATTATTGGTAGTAATAGTAGTAGTAGTAGTTTTGTTATCTTTGATCGAATGTGGTTGGTTATTGGTATTTTTCTGACACTGGCGTCTTTCCGGTGCCTTACATCTCTGAAACATTTCTAAATATGCCGGCTGTACGCAGGAAAGATGCATTTCGATCAGGTACGGTATCAGAAATATATCCAGTGTATTTAGGATGTCTCTGAGCATGTGTAGCATCGCTCTTAGTATAAGTACTGCTAGTGGTAAATAGATCACGTGTGACAGTGCTGGAACACTAGTTAATTTTTGTTTTAAAAAATGGTGGTCTTTTCAGTCCCTTCGCAACAAATGAACTTATTCACTGATCATTTTAAATTATTGTTCTATCGTACTCTCATATGTTATTTACTATTGAGACGCTCAGTAAACGCATATGATCAAGAGAATATTGCTAGACCACTTCCTAAACTACTGCATAAGAACGGAATACATGTTCCTAGACCTTACTATTGGACCATATCCGTATCACTTTAGGATTTTCAGTTACGTGTTACGTGTGTGTGTGTGTGTGTGTGTGTGTGTGTGTGTGTGTTTCAACCAGTGCTCTCCTTGCATTATCAATGCCGCATAATATATACACATCAAGACTGAATGACGTAAATTATTTGGAAGCGGAGTCCTTTGACATCTGTATGAACCACAATGATCAGGTCCAGTTGGAATAGTGATGAAATATCATTTTCCCCCAGCAAGAATGATGCAATCAAAGGCATAAATTACATGCCAACCTATACTTGGTTTGTTTATAACATCCTTTAGGCTGGGCTTTTTACTTCGTGTGAATTTCTCGTCACAGCGCGAGAAATAACATTCGGTAACTCTAGACGGGCAGGGAATTACCAAAGGGTCATACTGATTGTCGTCGGGAAGGGGTTCTAATTATTGAAATGTACACAAGACTCAAGCCAAAAAAGGTGTGTGGGCGGGGGATTCGGGGGATTCCCATACAGATATGCCTGATTTGTTACCATGGAAACAAGCTTGCCTGAGTTTGAATGCGAATGCGTGTCGCGCATGTTGCTTATCACGAAATAAATTTTAAGATCACTTGCATATTGCATTCAAAGATATCAACACTATTCTACCACAAAACGACTAAGAGATCAAATGTTAAGCACGAGTCCGCTTTTGTGTATGAGGGTTTGCATAGACTTTAATGATACTCTGATAGTAATATATGGGGGTGATCGAGGGTCAATGGGACTTCAGTGTTAAAAAGGGGGGTTTGCGATCGAGGGACTATGGAAGTTTATAATACGGCCTGTCTAGGAACAAGGGGAATTTAACATACGACCTGTCTAGGGACAAGGGGAAATGGAACAAGGTGCGTTTGTCTAGGGACAAGGGAAAATGGAACAGGGTGAGTCTATCTAGGGACAAGGCTTTGATAGGGACAAACACAACGTAGACATACACAAAGAAAGAAAAAAAAAAGAAACAAAAAAATAGAAAGACAAACTTTTTTGGCAATATAGTAGACATCTTTTCGTGGCAATGGAGTGGCTCTGGAAAGGACCGTTCGGATTCTTTTTGTTAACACCACTGAGTTGACATACGGAACATCGCACGTGTCTTCGTCTCTTCCTCAAACTTCGTCTGACATCCGGACCGTAGATTAAGACTCGCTTCAGACAGCCTTGCCTCTCCACATAGATCCTTCGTTTCCAAACAGCCGTATCTGTGATCTTCGTGATAGCCCATGATTTCATATACATGGGTAAGTCCGATCTGAACAGCATCGACGATATGAGGGTAGACGACTCTACGTTAGTCCACATCTTGTCACGAGAACAGATGAATTCAATGACGCAAGTGATTAAGAGCTGATCGAAACAGATTGACCTCTTGCATCAATCCAAACGCGAGTTACAAAATTTAGGCAGAGCGTTGAATCTCTCTTCCAATCAGAAGAGAGCTACGTGTGACGTCACATTCTCTATATAGGTGCGTTAGTGTCTGTGCGCAGTGAATCCATGTTACATTGTTGGAACATGACTGAAACTATAAAGACGATTAATTGTGGTGCGCCAGCGGTGGAAACAAGTAGTGATGGCATAGCAGCAACTGCCAAAGCAACCACGGTAATAATTCCAGAGGAGAATGATTTCAATAGGGATTAAGTGGATTTTCTTTCCTCTTCTGAAGAATTTGTGCTGGTACCATTATCTTCGCCACCTTCTCCTTCCTTACCTCAAGAGGATTTTAGACAGGCAGAAAGAAGAATTGGAGAAACTTTTGCAACAGCAGAAAGAAGGAGAACAAGTCTTTCTCATTCAATAGCGAGAAGAAGAGGCAAGAAGCAAACGAGACGAAGAAGAAGCAGAGAAGAAACAAGGTCTAGGAGAGAAGAAGGACGGTGAAAGTCAAACGGCCCTCCTTTTCGCAGGGTTCTTTTTCATGTTCGGAAGCCCACTCCTCCTCCTCCTGTTGTTTCTTTGATCGGTTCTCCTTTTTCTTAGGGCAGTCTGAAGTCCAATGTTATTTCTCCTGACAATGATAACAGATATCTTGACTATTGTCTCTTTTGATGCCTGTCTTACTTTGACACTGTGGACATTCTGAAGACCAATGTGCTTTCTTCTGACATATATAGCATGTGTATTGACTTTTATCTGGAAAGGAGGAGTCAGAAGAAGTACCGTAGGAGAAAGCATAAGGTTCATCACCGATTTGTGGGATTCTTTGTTAACCACACTAAAACGACAATGTGAAGCCAAAGAAGACGTTCGCTTGAGACTCTCCATTTATGACAACAGTTTGAAGTCACCCGTTTGGATCGAATTTAACAGCCCAGCAGAACTGACACCTTTCAAAGTCATCGACACTTTCAGCAGTCCAGCGACAAGTTTCATATTACCGATGGAAAAGCTACACAGTACATGGCCCACGTTTCTCTTCCCAAAGGGTCCGCAAAATGGAGAAAAGTGGACGACCATCGCAGCACCAAAGACAGCATCGTTCAAATTAACAACACTCAAGACAATATGTGTTTAGCCCGTGCCATCGTCGTGGGACGAACATATGCCGACAAGAACGACACGGCAGAATGGAAAAGAGCCTGGGAGAGCATTCGAAAATCTAACCGAGCCAAATAACAAAGAGAAGCAGAACTCTGTTACAGCAAGCTGGCGTATCCAAAGACACGACTTGTATCATTCCTGAAATGCCAAAACTGCAAGCTGTCTTGGCTCCACGTTACACCTTGAAAGTGCACCCTCAGGAAGTGCGTGGAGAGCTGTTGTTTTAAGGCGACAGTTTCAAAGACGGAAAATACATTCATGTCTATCATCACGATGGACATTTTGATGCCATTACCAGTATCACCGCATACCTCAGATACAGTTATTATTGTGAGAAATGCGACTATGGTTGTAACAATCGAGAGCAAGACAAGCATTGCGGATCGAAATGCCAAGGATGTTTAGTCTCTAAATCCTGTCTTGACGAAGGACAAGAACGAGTGCATTGCCCTGCTTATCAGCGAACTTTTGTCAACCCTACGTTTTACCAACACCACCTGAAGACGCAAGGTTCACGGCAGAAAAGTGCTTGCCAACTCCTGAGAATTTGCCCTACTTGTTGGCAAGGCATACGTACTAATTGTGCCAAGGCGCATGTTTGTCGAGGAAACAAACGATGTCCCATTTGTCGCCAAATCGTGGACTTGGGGCATGAATGCTACATTCAAAAATATCATTCCAAACTGTAGGAGGAGGAAGATTTCGAGTGCATGCAAGAGACCGGCATTCACATTCCTAAATTCTGCGTGGCTCATCGAACGGTCGAGAAGTGCATCCAAGAAGCGATCTTTAGTCATTGTCCGCACTGTAGCAAAATTCCTGGAGGACGTGCAAAAATCGTTCGAGGACCTAACACTCTAGCCGATTTAGCCCAGTGAATCTTAGACCCTATCGACGAGACGTGGAGTCAAGAGGACTTGCGTGACTATTCCACCCCACCCCCAATTAACTGCTCTGGAGATCCAACGCATCGAATGGTTGCGAAGTGCCGTTTACTGCACAGAGATTTTCAAGCAAAACGTCAGGATTGAATTGATGACTTATCATTACCTATGAAACACAAAAAACAACAACAACCCCACACAAAGAAAAAACAAATGGATACCTGGGAACTTCATTATTTTTTAACAAACAGTTGTGCAGTTTCTTGGAATCCTGTCGTGTGCGCTCAAGATGAACATCGTCATTGCAAACCTAAAGACAATCAAGCTTATGTCATCAACACCGACGACAGTCATCTACCAGGAATCCGCTGGGTGGCCGTTTACTTTCCCAACGATCACAGTGTGGAGTATTTCGATTCTTATGGATTACCGCCTTTGGAAGACGATATCATCGACTTTATGAGAAACATTGCCAAGACGACTCGTTTGAATAATGTGAAATTACAAGGCACATATTCCACGGTGTGTGGACAATATTCTGTGTATTTTCTTCATCAACGCAGTCTTGGATATACCTTAGAACATTTAGTGACTTATTTTGATCGTGACTCTACTAGAAACGATGATGAAGTAGAAAAATGGTTTTGTGAACATTATGGTTATCTCTTGTCTTTAGCTAGGAAACGTAGTGTGCATCAGTGGCCAGATGACCTAAATCACTGGAAGCTGAACATGACTTCACAACGTTGTCAACCTTGTAAATAAGTTCATGTTTGAAAAGAATGTTGACAAGTTGATGTTGTATTGTTATTTGTTTGTTTGTTGTGAATAAAAATGTTTTATTTTGAAAAATATGTGTCTGTTGTTTTTATAAAAATGAATACTATATGAATATATGCTCTTTCACTTTCTCTCCATCCCTCTGGGTTATGTTAGCTACAGCGTTTCAAGAAAACTGAAGGGATGTTTTCTATCGCGTCCGCGGAGCAGTCGCCAGTCTGGCCATCAGTCATTCATTAGGTCTCGATTAGAAGAACAGAGAGTAGTATCACTATCAGCAAACGTAGTTAGAGATGGAAAGTTTAATCCCATACCAAGCCATGAATGCGATAAGAGGACTTGACTTAATGAATCGCTACAGGATGGAGCCTTCGTGTCCAAGCTAAGCGCACAACGCTCCCTTTTAATCTGGGAAAACAACGAAGTCAGAAGCAATTTTAGAAAAGGATCACAAAATAGAAGACCGCCATAAAGAGGGTCACGTAAGGCACCACGGAGTGAACAAGCTACAAGTTCGAGTTCACAATTGACATCACGTGTCTCATCTACAACTCCCCGGTCTTCTTCTACATATTCACCACAGGATAAGTCACCATTAGTTTATACAAGTAAAGCGGACGGCTTTACCTAACAACTATCAACAATTACAACTACAAATTCAAAATCTAAAACTAAGCAGGTGAACATTGTTCCAAATGCAACCGAGGCGACCTTAAGCGGTATAGAAACTACCATCAACAAACCACAAGAAGACAAGGGGAGTAAGGCTATCAACGGTATCCAGAAGGATGATAAAATCAACGAAAACATCGTAGCAACAGGAAAAGAAAACAATATTTGCAACCAAAACGGCTACAACAACAACAAAGACAATGGTTCAAAGCCGAAACAACAGTTGCAGATACGAAGATAGCTGAACAGGATATACATCACCGAAATACGACTATGAATACAACACCAGATAATACAACAGTACCTATATCTCAAGCAATAAAATCAACAACGACAGGAGTATCTACATCAAACAACAAGCAGTGAAGAAAACAATAATGTAGATAAAGAAACAAAATCAATTGAAACAATGAGGAATACTACAAAAACAGCAACTACAACTGCAACATCAATGATAGCGGTGCCAACTGCTACCACCACAACAACAGGACCATCGATTACGTCAATAAAACAAAGACTAATTGATAATCAGGCCAAAGAGGATCAAACCAAAACCAGGAGAGGACAAAACAAGAGAAAGACAGATGTACAACAACGGGCAGATATAATCAACTGCATTTTTGATCAAATTGAAATATGGGGCTTAACGCACCTGCTCGAAAACAATGAAACAACAAGAAAACACATCGAAGTATTGAGAACTGTCCTGGAAGCATTTTTGAAATATTATTAGACTGACTGAAAGATTTGAAAAAAAAAATATGCTGAAGCGAAAACCCTCGTTGTTGATATCAGTAATCTTAGCCCTAATATTCAACGAGCTGTACAAGATCCACGACATTCAGATTAAACCAATTGAATTACACCATCATTGGGACCGAAAGGTGGTGGGAGACTTATTAGCCTTATTAGAATACAAGGGGAGACCAAAGGAGAGATTTCAAGCTCCAGAATACATCTATCAACTGCTACCCGCACCTCCTGAGGGAACCATTTGCATCATATTAGGAGGTTTCAGTTTGGCATGAAGCCTCCACTCGATAAAGCTCTTACAGTTACCATGATCCTTTTTAAACACCGTTCTAAATTAAAACTTACTATGCTACCTAACTTGACGTACAAATTAGAACGGTCATATTGATCCCCTTTTAGACAATTGTAATTTGTATGTACACTTAGTACGCCAAATATAAAATTTTTAAGGATAGGAAAATTTAAACTATTTTTGTGTGACTCTAATTAGGATTGTGGCTAACACAGAATTGACAATAGGGAATACCCATAGTACAACTGGGTTATATTTGACTAATTTAGGCGTTTCAGGAATCACCAAATGTGTCTTGGCCTCCTTTTTCCGGGTCCCTTTCCTCCCCTCCTTAAACGGACTAGTAAGGACGAGTGCGTGGGTCGAATCCCACTCGTCCTATTTTTCCAAATGCCCCGATGAGCGCGTGCTGACGGAACCGGGGTGACGTCACAAGAGTTGTTTTATCATGCTTGACGTCTTACACTGCTGCAGTGGATGTAAAATAATAATGAGTGTGTGTTGGGTCTATTCCCACTTATTACAGCCCACAAACAAGTCGATTGGGACTTAATAGTCCTACGACTTGTATTATTTAAAAAGCACATTCAATTGCATAATCGCGTGAGAGGAGTGGCACTTTTTCCCCTCTCATGGCTAATTAAGAAGCCTGCTTATACAGGCATAAACAAGTCGCACATGCCGATTTGGCGTAAGCGACTCAAATCCATCTAAGTCAAGTCAGTCTGGCCATCCATTGTTGACTCGTCAACCTATGAACATTACTTCCAAATTAGCGATGCTAAACGATGCCCACGTGCATTTACGTCGTGTCAGGCAAACCCTGATGCGGAAGCCGGAGGAGATAGAAAATGTCAGAATGATTAAGGCGGCACAAGACCTTACAGAAGAGGTTCCTAGAGAAGAAATAAAAAAGGAGCAAGAAGAGTGAACAGAGAAGTATAGACTCTAGAAACAACAGCAGCAGCAGCAACAATAACAACAGCAGGAGTAAGAAAGAGGCTTTGTTGACTGTAGAGTAGACACCAAGGAGTTCTCCTTCTCCTTCCGAAGAAGCAGGCCGTATCCTGTACGAAAGCCTGCACCGAAACGCCAACGTAATCCCAGATGTTAAGAGATTGTCAAAGCTCTCAAGCAAAACAGCCCTTTTTCAGGGCTACCCAAAATGTTTAGAAAAGAGATACTGCTAAATTGCTATATTGGTGTCTCAGTGTGTTTGTACGTAAGAAATAGAAGTGTGTCTATCAACGCTTCGTACACTTGATTGTAGGATAGTGTGTGTTTGATGTCTGGTTGTATGTATCTGTGGTAATAAAGTGTGTTTGTAGGTAAAACAAAAGTTGAAGAGAGTGTTTCTTTTAGGTCCACGTGGTCCACGTTTTGAATGTGGTGTAGTGTGTATTGTTTGTTTTGTGTGAGGTGCGTTCGTCAGTCTGGCAACCCATCGTTGACTCGAAGAACAAGATGAGTAGACTACAAAAACTGCTTGAGCTCCAAAAGCATCTGGAGTATGCCCGCCGCCTCCTGGACGAGCTGGCTATGGAGGCTATTAGAAGAGGAGGAGTAGGAGAAAAAGCAAAAAGAAAAGGAAAGGAAAGAAAGGATCCTGCCTCACCTCATTCTCAGACAGAGTTGTGAGGTCAAACCTGTAGTGAGGACACCATTGCCATCACAGCGCCAGTCACCATCGCTACCACCACCAACAGCCGCTGTCCCCCAGATTTAAAACTGGGATGAACAGTTGGAGAGACAGCGAAAAGAGTGGGGACCTCAGCTACAACAACATTAGCGGGTACGTACGGAATAGAGAAAGGAGGGAACGAGTCTTCACAATCCCTCAAACTGACAATTGGGATAGTGAGGCCTCCCATCGCCAGTTTGCGCTCCCATATGTAAGATAAGATTGGGAGAATAATTGGAGCCGACGTTGTGTGTGTGGTGCCCGACCTGGGAGGTGGGGGCATTGACCAGATGCGCTGGAGCTTAAAAAACCCTCATCAGGGCTTATCAGGGCTAATCAGATCTCTACAAAAGAGAGATTGATCATTTGCCAAAAATTATTTGTGTTTGTAGATAGTGTGTGTGTGTGTGTGTGTGTGTGTGTGTGTGTGTGTGTGTTTCCCTTATAGAAAACGATCTCCCTACCCTAATGAATGTTTGTTTTGTGTGAGAATTTACTAGTGTCTATAAACACTAACTCACTTTACTTGTGTGATATTGTGTTTGCTAGGATTGGTGATTGTATGTGATGGTTTGGATATGTTTTTTGAGAAAAAGCTTTCTTTCTCCATAATGTGATGATATGGAGTATAGTGTGTTTTGTCGGTATTAGTGTGTTAGTTTGTAAAATATGTGAAAAAAAAGTTCTTTTAGGTCCGCGTTACTATTTGTTTGGGTTGTTTGGTATGTGATATGTGTAGTTGGCGTGAGGGGATGTTTTCATTGACGTCCGTGCATATAAAGCGAAGCGTTTGTCAATCGTGCTACAAGGATGAAGGATGGCTACAAGGAAAGTGAACAAGATGGAAAAGTTACAAGAGGTAATAGAAACACTAGCCATGGTTGAACAGTTGCTAGAACAAGCGGAGGTAGGCTGGTACAGTCCTAGGAGAGTAAAGATTGAAGTGAATAACTTAAGGAGAGCAAAAGGGATTTTGAAAGATGCAATAAAGGCGGAAAAGGAGGAAAAAGAGAAAATGAATATGAAGAGGAATGAGGAAGAAAATAAAAAGAAGAAAAAACAGAAGGAGGAGGAGGAAGAAGATGGGAAAAGAAGAAAACGAAGAAAAATTAAATGGAAAAGATGAGGATTTTGGTGGAAAAAAAGAAGGGAGGAGAGAAATTAGAAGAACACACAGGCCCTTTTCAGGGCCACCCCATTGCCTCGAAAAGATGTCTACTCTATTGCCAAACAAATTTTTGTCTTTCTGTTGCATAGGTCTTTCTTTCTTTCTTTCTTTCTTTCTTTCTTTCTTTCTTTGTATATGTTTATGTTGTGTTTGTCCCTATCAATGCCTTGTCCCTAGACAAACCCACCTGTTCTATTTCCCTTACCCCTAGACAAACCAACCATGTTCCATTTCCCCTTGTCCCTAGACAGGTCCTATGTTGAACTCCCCTTATCGCTAGACAGGCCCTATCTTAAATTCCCATTGTACCTCGATCGCAAACTTCCTTTTTAAGGTTGTAGTCCCATTGTCCCTCGATCACCCCCAGATATTACTTCTATTTGACTCACGAAACACATGAACAATACAAACTACTCGATATGGTCAGCTGAAGTTTTAAAAAATAGTTATGAACAATACAAACTACTCAATATGGTCAGCTGAAGTTTTAAAAAATAGTTATGTCACTTTCACGTGCAAAAGGTAAATGTACATCAAACTTAAATCTAAATATGAAATCTGTTTACACTGTATTTACTTTTTTATTTTAGTGATAACCTTGCCAAGACACAGAAGTTGGCCTCTTTGATAAAACCACCACTTAATATAATTCATTTGCATAACATTTATAGTCCTGTAAATCGGGTTAATAAAAAAAACGAGACGCATACTGTTTATAAATGGTAGGTGCCATGAGGGAAAGGGTTCGGTTAGTTAAAAAAAAATTGGAAACATCTCAAAAAGTGTTGTTTTCATTCTATTTCTTGAGACGATTTTAGCAGGTTTGCTTGCACTGCTGCTACATTCTGTTAATAAATAGGGCACATCTTCCATTGCCTTAAAATCCATTCGAATGTGAACACATTAAGAATTGTATTAATAGGTAACCATAGTCCCTAATATTCTTTACTTTTAATAGACCTATGGGTATAGTAGAGAAATATTCTGTTTCATTAGTAAAATTCGTGGAAATAAATTTATTTCAGATAAATAGCAGGTGGTGTTTTTAGGGCAAAGTATATTTCTTATAGTCAAACTTCATTTTTGTAGTACAGCAAAATGTCCTGATATGTATCTTATCGTGAGTCAACGGTATCGTCATGGACTTATTCTAAACTAAACTGATTTAAATAATTTCTAGTTTTTGTTCTAATTCTATGTTTTCTTTCACGATCAGACGAGAACACAAATCAGCTGGGAGGTGTTTGAACGCTCAAGAGAAGCACGTAATTTCTGTTAACAAATGTTAAAAATATTACTTTTAAGCAAACAGTGAAGTTTTAGTGTTTCTAAAATGTTATTCCGGTTTTGACGAAACGTTGTTTGCAAACAAATCATTACTGAAGGCGTTACATTGGTTTCTATGCAAGATCAGAATGGTTGTTGGGAACGGTTTCAGTTTATGCACAACAATTGGCTGATAGAACACAGATCTTAGATTATACATGTACTATAGACTTTTACGGAGTGTTTGATATAGCTTATTCCTTGCATTCACATGGCTTTCGAACACCCAATTTAAAGTTCGCAAACCTGCTACTGTCATTATATTGAGGGAAATAATATATTCTTTAAAAATATTTTTTGTACATGTAAAACTTAAATGACACATAATATAATTCATGTATGACATATACTTTCTACATTACTATTGAAAGTTAGTTCAGCAATCAGTTTTGAATTATTTCATTAATTCCAAATGAAATGATGCATCGTACATGAATCCTTCTTTAGAAGGTATGGATGAATTATAGCTTTGTATTCAAAGGATTTCAAAGGAACACATCTGCAAACATATGAATTGTAAAGACACCGTTCTGATCCAGAGTTCGAATATTATGGTATATATTGTCCAGACTGACCCAGGACCGTCGCCGCCAGATGTTTGTTTCCCACGGCCATTCCCTACTTGAAGTTGGGAGTAGGTCGGAAACTGTTGTGTGATAAATAATAAAATACCTATGATATAAACTTCAAGCTAATTTGTGTGCCTTTTTTGCGGGTGATTTCATTGCGTTGTACTTTTAAGATGGATAATTATCTACATATTTGAATGTTCTTTCATGGTTCAAAAATATGACACAGTCATGTCCGTACCTTCCATGTCCGTCTGGCACTAATCAACAAAGATATCTTGAAGAATGGACAAACACTTTTAGGTCTATCATGATATATAATTGTTAAACTTATACTGACCATGAAAGACTCAGATCATAAAAACCGTGGGAAACTATTTGATTTATTTAATCCAAACCTTCAGATAATCGATATACAAACGATATAAACTTTCATTTGCAAACATAAGACAGAAACTACCACACTGAGACTGACTCCGACTTCAACTATCAAATCTGTACCATAGTCTTTAATATACCTCCCCGTTTGTTTTTACCACACTACCGCTTTAAAAAAAGAAAAACATAAATGAGATTAAAAAAAAAAAAAAAAAAAAAAAAAAATGCACATAACTGAGTCAATTCATACACTGTTTTATAGTTTCAAACCTGATTGTGATCAGGGGGCCCTAACACCGGTATCGTCTGAGCGTTTCATACCAAACGGAAGTTTACAGCACAGGTTCTCGACGCGAGCTTAAGGTTAAAAATGCAATAACCTGAAGGGAAAAAAAAATCATACCGAGTGACAAAATTTCCTCAGATTACCACCATTACCAGTTCTGACAAAGGACCCTGTCTGTCATGCTATAAAAGAGACAAGGTAAGTAACTTCCAAAATCTTCCTTTCACGCCTGACCCTCAATCTGCTTCTGCTATTTCCGTCTTTGAAGGCAGACGACTCAGGCCAGGCCCTAGGGCAAGGCGAACGAGGCAACCGCCTTGGGCCCCTCTCTTCTCCGCAATGCCAGGCCTGACACCACGGGCCAGGCCTGACACCACGATAATCTATGACTTGTTTTACTCCTGAGATATTTTTCTATTCATCAAGCTATCATTGATTTTTCTGCGTTGAACCATGAGCGTAAGTTTGTCCCGGCAGGCAAAATTCGCAAAGATTTTGGAAGTTACTTATCTTGTCTCTTTTATAGTATGACAGACGCGTTACACTCATTTTCAAAACATCCCTACTATGTGGTACACACGTTAACGGAGAAGTATGATTGGCTCAAATGGTAACATCATGAACCAGATACATATGTGTTATTTAAGCATGTATAACAGCTGATGAATTTGGCCTTTTTGTCTTGGTAGATGGATATTTGGATGAAAGCCTGAATATATGAGAGAGAGAGAGAGAGAGAGAGAGAGAGAGAGAGAGAGAGAGAGAATAATTCTGAATTAAAACGAGGTTGTCTGATGGTCTTAGTGTCTGAAAGAAAATGACTATTTAAAAGGGCGAGTTAAATATTTTATGTGTTATGGAGAATGTTTTGCATCCACGACGTTGTGCATGCGACGGTCTGTAAACAGATGGGTACTTAATAATAAACGAGAGTTTCATCTGTTATAGGGATAGCTGTGTCTGAAAATCGAACTAGACATACAATAGTTTAAATCTTCATTTCTCGCATATAGGACTCTAACAGATTTTATTTTTGTTTTCTTTTCTGTAATATTCCTTTCATTAAAAATATTAAATATATACTAACTTTGGTGCAGGGATTCATTTTAAATTTTAGAAAACTTTAATGTTTCCTGATATATGTATCTATTCTCCATGTACACCAACACGAATAAACTAGGTGATATTTGTGTCACTCTATATAAAATTGCATGCAAACATGCGTTCATACATTCATACATATAGTATGGTATCCATTTTACTTGTGAGCACTCCTTCGACCTTTATCTATGATAAGCTATTGGCCTCGTGTTTGTCCCCCCGCCCATGGCTTTTCCGAAACATTTAAAGGCTTTTGTGTGTTCATGTATCCCTTTCCGATTTTGTGTGTTGTTTTTCAGTAAAAAAAATCAAAAAGAAATTTGAAATAAAAATTTATTTACATAGTTGGTTTTGTTGCAGGTTGTTTGATGTTTATATATTCCACAAAAATGGTTCTAAATGTATGTGCTTCTAAACAGTATATTGATTTGATGGATAAAAATGTATTCATCATTGCATTTTGTTTTAATTCTCTGATATATAAAGAAAGAAGAAAACAATGATTAGTAAAATAAAAGGTGTGTGCATGTAGTGCTTTTGAGTTCCAATGTGTCTCTTATCTGCTTAAAGCTTAGCTCGCCAAATAAAAGGAACAAAATTCAAAAGAGTAAAAAGAGTTAAAGATTGGAAAAAAGGGGGAAAGAAAGAAAGAGAAGAGTGAAAAAGGAGGAGTATTAGTGTTTCTGTAATAATATTTCCTAAGCAGAAGAAAGAAGGGATTATTTCTATGTTCTCCAAGTGCTTGTGTACTGTATGTCTATAGGCCTTCCTACCTGGCTTAGAGCCTCGTAGTATAGCCCGGTGGGATCGACGCCTTTTACTTCCCGCAAAGCGTGGATCCCTGTTCCAGGAATACGTGGTTTCATGTCTGATTGATATATAGGTGTGAATTTCTAACACTAATATCATGTATATACCTTACTTTCTACCCGGAAGTCGTATGGATGGTGTAATTTCCGCTTGACTGGTGAGTTGCTTATCGCTCCATCTTAAGCCCTTACCTTGGACCTAGCTCCATTCCTTATTGGCAGGAGCTCAGTGATACGGGCAGGTACGAAGTAGGTACGCTGAAGTAGGTATTAATATATATTCCTGTAACCTTTCTTTTCAGGCTATAACATAATAACCTTGACCATGGAGACATTGTTTTAAATAGCAGATAATTAACACATAGTTTCTTTCTACATCGTGCATGACCGTGTATAAAAAATCAAACTTAATTCGTCTCTTTTTTAAGATAATATGATGTTGTGTCCTGAGACCAAAGTCGATGGCGCCACTCAAAATATTTAAATAATCCAATTATAAAATATCAGAAGATTAATGTAGACCTATATTCCTTTCCAGATCACAGGAGAACAATGCAAGGTGTAAATACAACCACCCTTCGCCTGTTAAATGATAAACGACAGGTCTTACTTTCAAGTCAGCGTACGCCGTGAGCATCCCGAAAGCAGCTTGAACCGTCTACAGAGTTCTCATCGAGACTGTTGAAGTATAGTTGTACAGACAGAAAAATATGAATAGAATTTAGACATAGTAAATTCGAGCGGTCAAGTCTAATTCTTCCACGTATAAAGCACCCTGAATCAAACGACATCTCAAGTCCTCAGAGACCCATCCGTCCTCCGGGTCGTTTGGTCTCACCCGAGCTCTCGAAAGGCACTTTCCGTACTTCAGCTGAGTAAGCTTGCGGAACGTGATACATTTTACCACACAATCGAAAATCGCAGGTGCTATCATGGAAGATAACGACGCTGATGGAATAGAAACCAGGACAAAATGGACAAAAGTACGAAAGCTATTTGGAACTAGAACAGAAGAGTCCGAAATAGTACCAACACCAGTGTCCATGTCAGCTGCTCACTCTGTTGTGTCAACGAACGGAAAATGTAGGGTCATCGTCAGTTTACGCTAGGAGACCCAGTCTCTGTTGTGGATTTCTTAAGTAAAGCCCGTGTCGATGATGGTTGCTGTAGTGGCCACGATAAATCCAGTTCGGATAACAACTATGCCGACATTGGGAAGAAGAGAAAGAAATACAAGGAAATTAATTACAATGAAGCGGACAGAATTTAGTTCGAGAAAATTGCAGGTGACAAAGAAGTCGTTGACTTATTCGTATGCGATAACTTTGCAAGGATACACCCAACACTCGAAAATGTGCCCAAAACAACTTTCACGTCTCTTTTTTCCAGTGGAGTACAAACTTGCCTGTCCTAACGCTGCAAATAAACACTATCCCGTCTTTAGAAAGCACGGAACGTCTGTGAAAAAGGTTGGCGGTGGCGGAGGCTGTGTTAAGCCTAGAAATAACAAAATTGCTAAGGTCAGAGAAGTGTTAGCCAAGTCATTCTATCTCACTAGATCATATCCATCGCACGTACGATGTATTTATCTTTTGTCCAAATATATTTATTTATGCTCCCGTATGGATGGTACTTTGCAAATTGCTGTGGAGTTTTTTTTGGGGGGGGGGTGTCGGAGAGCTGTTCATTTATTTTGATCATTTAATCGTTGAAGGAATGAATCATCAGTGTTTACCCATTCTCTTCATCTCTTTACTTCGTAGTAGTGTAGCAGATTCCTTGGTCAATTCAGTTTATATCACTCGACTTATAAGAAAATCGTAAGACAAATAGCGAAATCTCACACCCTGTAGGTTTTTAATGTATGTATGTGAATAACAAATAAGAATGCACGAAGTTTTTAATTTCACTGTCCTTGGAAGTTACCCTGGGGATGCATCTGAAAAAAGAAAATGAATGATTATTGGTTTATCCATCATGCAATGGAGTCATTTTCCGGGAAACACATTTATCGGACTATAAATTTGTTTCTCAGGGAACGACGCTCTGTACGGACAGTACCGTATGGATCAGATTATAACGGTCATCCAGACTCAGTAGCGTACACCCGATCTACCCCTGCGTATAATGTTTCATCACAGAAGGGTCCACGTTGTTTGTTTGAATTTGTGAGTGGGATGAACAGTGTTAACCCTGATACATAGGTATATTATGTGACGCAGATATGAGTCACCGATATTCGCAATTTTGATGCTTTTTATAACCGTAAAACGACTGTAATTCCTATACTATCTTTCTAATATAAAGGTAAGTAGAAACGAAATTTAGTTGCAGTTATAACCGATTATTCAAAAGTTTTAAAATTAACATGCACGTGTTCAGACAAGCGTTTATCCATTTATGCAAAATTGTTTCTTTTCATTCCTTTTCACACACTAAAATAAGCATGCGTCTCAATTTTGATATATAGCATAATGTCGTTATATTATATCCTTTTCGTGTGGATCCTCTGATATCACAGTGTAGTTACTGAATTATAAAATATTTAGCGGTTTCGTAATTATATTTTTGTCACTTTTTAAAACTTTTGCGAGTACAGTACAATAATTTTGGAAAATTACAAAAAGTCATAAATTCATCGTTGTTGTCCTATTTCAGATGCGTTTTGAGTCAGTAAAGGCATGGCAAGGGAGACAAGAAAGTGACGTTCCAAAATATCGAAAGGACCCCTCCCTCAAATAAAATGGTTCCTTTATTCATTTCCCTCACGTAAAAATACCCCTTCTCCCGCACTCAGCCCAAATTGCCCAAGATTTAGCAAAACGTTTAGACTCTAGTATACTTCAAACTACAAAGCCCTTAGGGTTTTTAAAGTCTGAGGTATATATCTAAGACAATGCTTGAGAAGATATTAAACACACACACACACACACATATATATATATATATATATATATATATATATATATATATATATATATATATATATATATAAGAAGATATGTGATTCTACTCAGTGGTTTATGTACAAGATAATTCACAACACTAGTACTTAAATCTAAAATGAAAAATATTAAAATGTATTAAAATTGTATGGACTTAGATAAAAGTTCGCTGATATAAACAAGGAAATTTCTTCACGTTTGTAATTGCTACATAAAATAGAATTCAATGATCTTAAAAATACAATAAATCCTGTACATGTTTAATATAAAGGCTGTCTATTCATCTGTGTCTTCCGTGATATAACATTTGTCTATTCATCATTGTCTTCCGTGATATAACATTTGTCTATTCATCTATGTCTTCCGTGATATAACATTTGTCTATTCATCTATGTCTTCTGTGATATAACATTTGTCTATTCATCTATGTTTTCCGTGATATGACATTTGTCCATAAAATGTACTTTTGGAATTGCGTTCCATTTGATCCTACATCAACGCAGGAAAGATGAGATCACGCGAAAACCTGTACGTCTTAGACTTGATTGGGTTAGAACTGGATCGTAAGGGATCTTTTGGGGCTGTTAGATCCGTTGGCGCTTTCGGGTAAATATAACTAATGAAGTAAATCATGACAGGATTCTAGATGGGAGTGTCTCAGTTCGTTTTGTAACCACGTAAATCTACCATTGTGTGTGTAATCAGTATTCTTATATGAATCAATATACGAGGGGATCTCAGTCATCCAGATGACCTTCAGCCTCATTTTGAAATAAAACATGGCAAATCTATCTTGCGGTTCCCAACTTAATCTAGTTCAGGAATATATGTGCAAAGTGTAAGACTTGCGAAAGTTCAATTACACTTTGATATGTTAACGTCTTGAGCAGAGCTCAAAAAGCCAAGAAAATATCATGACAGAGATCCAAAGATCCAGCCAAATTATATATATATATATATATATATATATATATATATATATATATATATATATATATATATATATATATATATATATATATATATATATATATATATATATATACCATATACATTAAAAAATAACATGCATTTAAAGTGTTGGTATAAAGCAATTTGATATACCAATACTATTGGTATATCAAATTGTGATCCGCCCATGGCGCAATAATACGCATGTATAAACATTCTCGCGAGCGTCTGCAGTTGATTCTAGATCAATGATCAATTTCCACAAATTAGTCACTAGTGACGTATGAAAAATAATGATGAAAAGTATTAATAATCCCCGTTTTCTAAATTAACTTAATATGGTACACATTTTCATCACAATCCTTTCTGCTTTCTGTTCTCCCCTCCCCTCTCATGCATAATGGACAAACTGCGCAGAAATGTGGAATGAGAGAGAAAAGGAATTTGGGCTGGATTAAAACCTTGAAATAGAAATTACACCAAGTAACCTACAAGAATATGGTTCGTTGTAACGATACGTGTGCACTTTCCTTTGGATTTATCTACAGTGTTTATCAATGATACAAAGTTGCAAACCATGTTGACATTATACAGTAAATTCCTCGGTTACGTGGTACACATACTGTGATGTATTCAATGTTTTGTCTTTGTTGTTGTTTCTGAAACATACTATAATGTTCTAAAAATCGATTATTATTAATTAAATATGAAAATGTCCAAAGGCCTCTCTCTTTCTCTCTCTCTCTCTCTCTCTCTCTCTCTCTCTCTCTCTCTCTCTCTCTCTCTCTCTCTCTCTCTTGACCATCGTAGCAGGATACGGGCTAAAATCTATGAAATGGCGAACGTAGAGGATTTCGTTTGTGTCATCCCACGATATCTCTGGATTTATGAATGATGGTAAAAGTTAAGTCAAACCGAACAAAGGATGAGAGAGAGAGAGAGAGAGAGAGAGAGAGAGAGAGAGAGAGAGAGAGAGAGAGAGAGAGAGTTTATGGTGGGTGGTACTGTTATTAAAGCAGAATAATGACTTAAATCAAGTGTAAATATATTAAAATATTTTAATTACCTCTTGTCGTTTCATCATTTCGCTTAGTTTCTATTCCACACTAATTTCCATGAGTCGGTAGGTGAATGACTTAGCGTTCATGTGAATGGCGTAGCTAACCAAGTGTTTGTAGTGCTCTACTTTTATTATTAAAACCATCTTGTTTAAATCATAAGTGTGTATTATATTGATTTAATCAATGTGAAGAAAAATAGAAAATAAAACAACCAACGTATCAATATGCAAAGGTGACTTTGAATAGCCATAAAAGGCATAGAACTACATTTTGTAGCGGACACACTCGGGGATGTGAGGAGTTCATTCACTCAGTCAATACACAGCTGCCTGTAGTAAATCTTAACTCCGTTCAAAGGGCAATATATTTATTTATATGTGATATAAATAACAAATGTACGGTATGTACGCTGTATCAATGATATACCACTCGCTGTATAAATTTTTCATTTAAAGACAACTCGGCAAGCCTCGTTTCCTTTTAATGAAAAATGTATACATCTCGTGGTATATCATTGATACAGCGTATCTTATATATATATATATATATATATATATATATATATATATATATATATATATATATATGGTGACTTTTTCCACATGGTGGATGGCGCATATACATCCCACAAGCCAGCAATGGAACTTAAAACTAAATGAACAGGAATGTTTATTAATTCTGACTCCCCAAAATCCGTGGTTTTAATAGGGGCAAATTATGGAAACTACTGTAGGAAAATACAATTTCTTAGGATGAAAATGTTCTTATATTATGCAAAATATTAAGTTTTTATAGTGAATGTACTTATTTATTTACTGGGTGGGGTAGGGGGTTTTCACCTGAATAAGTTAATTGTTGGTTAAATTGCTTATTGGCAAATTAATTTATTTTTTCGTATCAACAAAGTTTTTTTTTTTTGTTGTTGATTAGTAATGGATATTCCCGTAATACTGATGAACACTTTTATTTTGTTGACAAAAGCGTTGGATAAACTAGAGTAAATGGTAATAGAGAGCATAATGTCTTAAATGTATTATATTGACTATACTTACAAGATAATGTCTTAAATGTACGATATTGACTATACTCACTTGGTGCATGAAATTTCTAAACTCGTCATTCGACACCTGTTTATCACCTGGGTATATAAAGAAATTTGTTTACAGTTAAAAGGAGTTATGCTAATAGATGCTTTTTAATTACAAATTTTCATAAAATCGTGGTTTAAAAAGTATCGAGAGTGGTTAAAATCGATTCATGTGACGCAGAAAACGTGAATCTGTGTAAAAAATGAACTACGTATCTTGCAGGGTTCATTAAGTCATGAAACCTAAAAGTCGATTAAACAATGCACGAACGGCTGAGCGAAGCGTGTGTGTGTGTGTGTGTGTGTGTGTGTGTGTGTGTGTGTGTGTGTGTGTGTGTGTGTGTGAATTTCAACGTAGCTTTAACAATGTTTCAGTCATATCGCTACGATGTCTGCAGTGTGGCAGTTTATAGTGATGTCTAGCCCTTGGGCATCATGCCGCAAACATGGAGCATGATGTCCCACCCAGTCACATTATCCTGACACCAGGCCGACCAGTCCTAACACAAACCTCTTAATGCTGAGCGCCAAGCGAGGCAGTTGCTAGTACCATTTTTATAAGTCTTTGGCATGACTCGTTCGGGGTTCGAACCCGCGACCTCCCGCATCCGAGGCGGACGCTCTAACCACTTAGCTCACCGGAGCATTTTATATAATATTTTGTATAGCTTCGTGACTTTATGAAACCTGTAAAAAATGAAATTCAATTTTTATATCGAATATAAAAATAAATAACAGAACTTAACTTTGTCAATTGTTTACTCAAGTATTTTTAAAGAACACAAAAAGGGCGCATGAATATATAAGTAGTTCCCTTTTGGCGTCATCAACTAATAACATCTACTTTTCTGCATAATATGCTGCAATGTTAACCAATAAAAACGTTTTGTTACAAATGCTTGTTAATATTTTAAATAGGATATGGGCGCTAGCTAGGTCATTTATATGCATTCCCATGGATAACCCCATGTATAAAAAGGTTAAGATTCCTTATTGTTTAACCCGAATAATTTATAAAACAAAAGCAAAAGAAACACGACACAATAACAGTCATATTTTCCAGAACATTGACATTTGTTAGCTTAAGACACGTGTTTTCTCTTACTTCTACTCGTATTAATAAGACGATTTTGGGGACAAAAATAGATCCAAGCGCTATATGGAACTCCACCAACATCGAAACAGTTTGTGATCCAACCATGTTCAGCAAAAAGTCGGTTAAGTATATTCAGCTAGTTTGATCTACGGAGGCAAAGCCGACGAAGATGAATCTTGGATCTATAACCAGCCTGATCATAAAACATATATTGGTATGGATAGGGCTTGTTTTAAAAACCGTTACGGGTTCCTGGGTTAATATAATTGAATTGACACCTACTTGTCAACTACATTTCGCCATAAAATAATTATTCCTAGATAAATCCATATAAACAACCAACTTGAAACGAAAATGGACGCAATGATTTATGTCATTAGCAAATGATATCGTTCGATAATAGTCTCTCAAACTTCGATTTCGAAGCAAACCGCCTTGCTGCCAGTAAATATGGTTCCATATCAGAATCAGATCTTATGACATTTCCAAGAAAGCAATACTTGAAATTAAAACGTTACATACAGGAAACATGTACGTTGAATTCCATGTTAAACATGGTGTTCCATTGTTATGTAATGTGTGGATGCCCCAAACCCCAATTACACAAGGATAGCACCAATTTAAGATATATTCACGAATTGCTCTGCTCTGAGCTGTTCTTTGCTGGAAGAAAAACTTAACCTGTTAGAACCGTGTCACTATCCTCAAAGGTTACAATCAAATTAGAATGTCCCTTAAAGGTTGCCCAAAAGAAGCAAATACCTCGAATGACAAGACATGAATATAATAATAATATAGATAATACTAACAATAATCTAAACTTCAACATAATTTTTGACTAATTTCTTCAGTAAACTGAACGTTACCAAAAAGTTTATAATTAAGCAAACTCTATCCAAAACAACCGAAAGTAAGCAAACTCTATCCAAAACAGCCGAAAGTAAGTAGCTAAAACAACACAGAGATCAAGCTATACATTGTGTGGTGTACAACCTATGATGTTTGTTATCTGAAGAGAAGGTCAAATCAGAACAACACAAGTTTGCTTACAGCTCTGATCCTGAGCTACCAGATGGCGATAACAACGACACAAGTTTACTTACCGTTCTGATCCCAGGAACAGATCGGGGCTAGGGGGACGCCTACTACAGTTAGATGTTTAAAATTATGCTACTGATACGCTTAAAATGCAGAAACCAGGGATTCCATTCAACAGACTCCTTGCCTACTTATTTACACCCGATCCTACCCCTACATGATATTCCTCGATAGGCCCCTGTATCCAGAGTTGGCATTTGGTGGTTACAGCGACACAGTTGTACATACCGTTCGGATCCAAAAGTGTCAGGTGGTGGCTCACGTCATCCGTGGTCAGGTGATGATCGTGGTCGAAGTCCAAGTTATAGAAGAAAGCGGCAGTAGTTGCGTGATCGTCATGGTACGCTGCTGACCAGAAGTCGACAAATTCTTGTTCAGACACCTGCAGATCAACTGTAATTATAACATTTGTGTTCATAGAAAACATCAAGGAAAAAATAGCTCAAGAGATTGCACTTTTGTGTGAGATTACTTGTGATAACTAAATTATGCAAATATGATCATCAACTATTTCTGAGAAATGTATCTTCCGATTATAAGCCCTCTTCAAATTACAAAGAAAATACTGATTAGAAAATCGCTATCACAGTAGCTTTGGGAAATAAATTTATATATTTTAAAGTGCCATCCAAGCTGTGTTGCATATACATAGATAATCATACACAGTTTGCTCTGTGCCAACGTTTGCTGGATCAGGAGGTCAATGTTGAGCTCGATGGTTGAAAGTCTTTCCCCGTGTGTTTGGCAAACGTTTTAAAGCAACCATCCGTGTACTGTCGTAGTTCATGAATGATCAATAATTTATTACATAAATGCATTAAATAACTATTTTGAAACACCCAAAATATTATGTCCTGAATCAGATCGTCAATTTCGTCTGTTGGTTACGACTGAAAGCAGCGGAAACCTCATCAATAATTTTGAATATTTTAAACACACCAAGAATGAAAAACTAACGTACTGTTGAAATAATATCGTATTAAGTTTTGCGACATAGTTAGTATAACGATTGCCTTACAGTTTTTGTCCCATCTGAAAACAAGCTCCAGCATCAGTTCACCCTCGGTGACATGTCCGTCATGATTGTCGTCCATATCTAGCATTACAAGCGATGTAACCTGGTCGACGGTCAGCCCACGAGAGTTAGCCCTGAAGACGATTAAATTTGTACAGTCAACTAGTCTGACACGAATTACCTTTAAAACATATTCATATAATTGAAATTGTGTACTGACAAAAAGGAATTATACTTCGGCAAATCTTTTTCTTATTTGGGTCATGTTTCTAAGAATTTAAACAATTTTGCGTCGCAGCAACATCTAATTGACTCGGTACAATTGTGGAAAAATTCGGGGGTTGGACCCTCGTGGGACGAATACCATCTAACTCCCTTACACTGCTTAAACTGTATCACTCAAACTGGTTGAGGATATATATACAATTTGTTTTGTACATTGTGTCTACGTCTATATGTCCATATATATATATATATATATATATATATATATATATATATATATATATATATATATATATATATATATATATAATTCGTACTCTACGGAGATTCGAACCCAGGTCCGCGGGTAAACGGCACCCATCACCTTGCCTGCACGCACCAGCCCATATTCCGTCACGACTAAGCACGCATCACCAAAAAATAAATGATTCTATATAATTAAGCCTGTATACCTTGATTTCTTTCATAGGAATCCGGAACGACTGTGTAGATAGATGAGAATTACTTATCAGGTCGTCATGCGAGTGTGTCTGTTACGCACGAGTGCATATAACACCGATTTAGCACCATCATTTTTTGGTGATGCGTGCTTAGTCGTGACCGAATATGGGCTGGTGCGTGCAGGCAATGCGACGGGAGCCGTTTACCCGCGGACCTGGGTTCGAATCTCCGTAGAGTACGAATTAAAAATTCTCTAACCTGTATGATAGCATTATTTGTATTAAAATATTAATTCTGCCTACTATTATCAAGCATTCTTCTATAGAATCCAGGGATGGCACTTTCCGTTCTGTCTGGTATACATATATATGCAATAAATTGACAACGAACAGTGCAAAACTAGTATCTAACTAGCCTGAGCGCTTTCGACTCTTAACGAATCTTTTCAAAGGCATATACAAAACATAGACAAGACAAACAAATAAAACAGAAAAACCGTAGTCTTTGCAAAACTTTACATGGCTGTTTCTACAGGAATTAAACCTTTAAATGTATTATGTTTCAACTAGTTTATATCAACTTGTTGCGGATACTGGGAAGTCGTATATGCCTTTGAAAAAGACTCATTAAGAGTCGAAAGCGCTCAGGCAAGTTAGATACTAGTTTTGCACAGTTCGTTGTCAGTTTATTGCATTTATCTTCATCAATCCCTGACACACGTGATCCCTTGCTGGATCCAGTGCACTTGAAACGACTGTTATTTGTCATATGATTTGTATTCTATATATATATATATATATATGTGTGTGTGTGTGTGTGTGTGTGTGTGTGTGTGTGTGTGTGTGTTCAATCATTCATGTATGTATGAATATATATTTAAAGAATATATTATAAAGTTTAAATAAATTGCTTTTACCCAAGGGCTGCCTCAATTATAATAGCCAATAGGAAGTATGTAATCATCTTCAAGTCTGAAATAGACAAAGCATAATCTTTGCAAAATTACATCTTCTATTTGGTACTGCCAGTATCACATTGGCAGCAGTCGATACCAGGTTTATAACCTCTTCTCGTAGAATGGGAATAATCGTCAGGGTTCTGGAACTATAACTTCAAAATATCTTTTATACATATACATAAAATTACCATCAAGAAAAAGTCAGATTTTATGGGTCTTTTCCTCTTCATTATCCGTTTAAACATAGTGATTATAACTTTCAAGCATGTTTCGAAACAAATTCTATAATGATGTAGGTTATTGATTTTGGTTCTGATTTCCTCTGCATAAGCCGTGTTCATACAAAATAAACAGGTTACGAGATACATTCGTGCATTAAAGAGTCAAAGACATTATAAAACCAGAATTTCAGCTAAAACATTCAAGTTGATGACTGAGTGTAACAAAAATGAAAATAGTTAAGCATGCAATGTGTGCTTATAATTGTTTCTATTTTATGTTCCGTGCTCCTGTTTGAACTAAGAAAATAATGAATTTGTTTCCTCGCATGACACATAAAAGCAAAAAAAATATTTCAATTTAATTAACATTACAGCAACGATAATGACGTATGTAAGAAAGAAGTAAAAATGTAAGAAGGAGTGAAAACGTAAGGAGTAAAAATGTAAGAAAGGAGTAAAACTTTTAAAAAGGAGTAAAAATGTTAGAAATGAGTAAAAATGTAGAAAGGAGTAAAATTTAAGAATGGAGTGAAAATACTAAATTTAAAGAGTCAGAATTTTACCTAAGTTAAATATGATTACCTGAGCTGAATAAGAACCTAAACCAGACCACTGCGAGGGTTTAATACTTTTCAACCAAATATATATATTTAGATACATAGATAGCCCTGAAAGAGGTTATCTGACGTTCCCAATCGAACGTGGCTAAATGTGTAAGAATATGTTCTTAATTTGGCAACAGAGTGAATAATCCCGCCCTGACACCGCTGCATTCTAAATTTGTACGTGAAATTTGCACGCTGCATTAGGACACCTATGAAAGGTTCGCAAGTCAACCACCAGAATATATGCAATAACAACTAAAGCAACCAACAAGCGTATTTTGCATTTTTCCCCTTCAGAACATGCAATAGTTCAACAACCGCTTAAAGCTTTGCTATATTTTCATCCTCTAAGTAAGTTACATGAGAAAAAATAAAAGATTATTTTGTATTTATCACCATGGTACGTTTCTCCTCGTTTCTTACCCAGCACACTTAATATGCAGTTAATTATCCACGTAAAATTTGTAATTATTTTTCAGCACAAAATTATATGTTCAAGCACTGGGTACTACTTTATAGAAAAGTATTGCAACCGCATGTCAACTCAGTTATTCCCTAAGAGGCATTTCTATCCCTTTTAGCTGACTGATCTCGTTTTTTCTTTGATACCAACACACATTTGTATACGAAAACAATAAATACAAAATTTAACGTTTTACAGTTGTCACTTCAAGAATTGAGCTTCTCCTTGATGTGTTATTTGTTTTTCTCCTGACATTGGTGTGGCGTGTTATCAGTGCAGTTGTTCATCTGCAACCAACGTTTTCCACAGAAAGTACAGAGCACTATATCTATCTATCTATCTATCTATCTATCTATATATATATATATATATATATATATATATATATATATATATATATATATATATATATATTAAACTCCACCTAAGACGCAATAGAATTTCCTATAGAAAAACCCACTGACTCGTAAATAATGTATTGTATGGGATTTAAATTCAAGTTGTCATCTTGTTTACTTCTTAGAATCATGATATATATATGAAACTCATTTTAATTACATGCAGTACTTTGGGAACATGTAAGAGCATTATGTCTGAAAATATGGCAAATAATGATGTGTTTTACCCGATACTGTTCTCAATATTGTTTGTCTTTTGAACTTTGAAGTATTATTTTCTTGCTCGACAAAAGGAATCTCACCTTTAGGTTTGAAATGTATAGGATGCAACTGCTCTCCGAGTTGTTTGTTAAGTAGTCTATGAAGCCTAAATGTCTTGCACGACTATTAGTCTGTTGTAGTAATTTTTAATTTTTATTTGTAGCTTTATCGCCACCGAAGGACATGTGCTCCGAATGGAACATCATGTCCCTCGAGATAAAAAAATATATGAGTCACCAGTTTCTGCGTTTGAAAGCGTATCCCGTGAGACAGATAAAGACCAAAATATTACTCTCTATCAGTCTCATATCCATTCTACTTGTTTTTACTTGCCTGAATCACACTGTAATTCCACTAAAGAAAACTTCAACATGAGACGTTAAAGCAGATCAATTTCAGATCAAATTATGAGGGTATCATTACATCCGACTTTAAGTTTCTCATTAAACTGAAATCAGAGCTATTACCAACAGGTGTGCCACGAATGGTATATTTTACGCCTGTCCCGTCTTTAATAGCCCTCTCTGAAGGTATTACTAGTGAATTGCTGTCTCTGAAGATTGCTGACCAATGATTCTCAATGACCTAGACCTTTGTTCAAGATATGCGATCTTGGACTAAACTTACTGTGTAGAAACTATTTTTCTCATTTTAGACTTCCCATGATTGTGACCATTAACCTTTGGTTCCCGAAATCTATAGGGTTTTGTTTGCAGGACAAAAGTTATTGCACAAAATCCACTTTTCTGTCAAAGTTCACCCGCAATCCAGACCAGCAGGAGAAACTATCTAGAATATTTCAAGCAGTGTTGAGGGAAGTGTCATCGTTAGCTAATCAGAGTCATCAGCATAATGAGTTATTAGATGTTCAGAGTTGTTGATATTTATATCATTTAAATATTTAGTGCAGTTCTTAAAAACTCAAGAGCTATTATGAATATCAATATATATGATATATTTTCTCTTCTATATTTAATATAAAATATCCTCCGCCGCACTATAGAGTAAAATCAATAACCTGTATCACTGAGAAATATTTTCTGTAGTGTAGTTGCATATACCTTCTTTACTATATTTTCTTCTTCCGCACTATATAGCAAGCTCAATAACCTCCTTTCTGTAGTATAGTTGCAACCAATAATATATATCTTGCATGAATCTGGCCACTTGTTTTGGCCACTTCACTTTCGAGAATTATTAATCCACTTGTTGCACATAGTATGCTGCTTTTATGCTAAAATGAAGAAATATAATGGAGGATCGAAGGCCTTGACGTATATAAAACCGACAGCACAAAAGCACCAATATGCCTCTACTAAGGTTAATGTTAAAACTGTCCATTGTTATAACAAACACTTTGTTACTGGCCAACGCACAAACCTACTGACAATACAGACTTTCTCAATGTGGTGAGAGATATGGTGGCTATTTAGTGTCCAGACGTTGTATTCTTGATGGACAAGAAATGATTGGATTATCTATCAGCATATGAACATTTGTGAGTACAGTATATTACAATCGATATCGCATGGAACAATTTCAAAGAGATAAGAGTTTATGCGAATTACTAGCATTGTGCGTGTGTGTCCAAGTTGAGGATATAATAAAAACAAAACGTCACACGTTTGTCTATAAAAGAAACAATGTCACATTTGTATCCAACTTGTAAAGTTGGATCACAAATGTTATATTCGATATATGCCTTCGAACCCGAAGAATTATTGAATGAACAGAACAAGAAATGAGACAAATTTGTCGATTGTCTGTTTTGACATTGAACGTTCTCAAGAGACTAGAATTCAAATTCTTAACTTTTGTGTGGCTCATCGTGCTTGCCAACGATTTTATTCATTAACCTTGATGTTAACGTAATTCTAGGGTTACTTGAAAGATAGTTCGTGTCCTCCGTACTCTTTCTAATTCTTCGGACTGGGTTTTATATCACACAGACGACGTCTGAAACAATGAGGAGTACCGTTAAGGGAACCGTCGTCAATACGTTACAGTCATTGCTCACAATTTCTTAGGATGTGACTGGAAGTTTTAAAACATTTTTCAGAACAAGGAACTGAATATCCAGAAGTCACCGTAAACAAAGCCAAATAAGTGAGATAAAATTGGGAAACGTACAGTTTAAAGTCTCCGTGAATTATTTAGCTATGTCTTTGAGTTAATTGTTGAAAACATTTAGAATGACAGCGAAATGGCAACAGGCTATTTTCCATACTTTTTCAATACTGAAGCTAATCACCAAGTTATGATTCCACATTTGCCAGAAATTTGCTACTACGACTCTGGTATGGTGCACACAGGACAACGAGAATCTTTCTATGCTTGGTGCCAACTCTACTTTTTAGACCCTTTAACTTTCATGAAACAATGTTGAAATATTGTCACTCCGACGTGGACGTTTTACGACGGTGTTATGGAAAATTTTGACACCTATTTCTGGATCACGGAGGTATCGATCCCTTGAAGAAAGCTTTTACCATTGCCAAAACATGTGAATTAGTCTATTGAAAGAAGTTCAAGCCAGAGGATAAACTAATAATTATACCACTGTAATCGAATAAATCTTTCAGCCATATTCATCCAAAAGCTTTGTGTTGGTTACATTATTTGTGCGAAACTCAAGACAAAAGAATACAACATGCTAGATAACTATGGAGAAAAGAAGACTGGATATTATTCCGTGGATGGTTGGGATTTAGAAAACCCACCGATCAAATAAACTAAATGATACAAATGGGAGCATATGACGACTTTTCCAAATCGATGCAGAATTTCTAAGTATCGTCGAAGACTACGATGTGGTGGGTATTGAACTGTTGAAGCCAAGGTGTGGCAGTTTATGCCGAGGACGAACCAATGCACGTTTGCTGAACGAAGCCGAGGAATCTCAAATATAACAAATCTAATATATATGTTTGCTCGCTGTATCCTTTGTATCCAAACCACATCAACGTCAAACACATTCACCAGTACGAAGGCTACATCGAATGTAAATTTCTTTCAGCGACAAACTTGTACCATCCAATGTTGTTTCAATCGTGGACACAAATTGATAAACTGTACGAAATTTTGCATTTTCCTACAGCGGAACACTATTAATTGGACGACGACACGAATAAAGGAACTTGTTCAGGTTATGCTTCGAGTTTCTAACATTCAATCAAGCAAACCGGCGGTTATCCTTCCTGCCGTAACAGTCCAGAAGAAAAAGACCAGTTCAAACAACGGTACGTATCACTTGAAGGCATTACCTTGGAACACGTAGAACAGAAAGACGAAAGATGATTGTTTGCTAAATTCATGCGCTATTGTTCGCGGAAGAAACTGGCTCAACATCTGATACAACCAAAGACCAAATATTTGATGGAGCCAAGTCAATACTTTAAGCTCATCGACGGAAAAAGTGGGTAAAGATTATTACCATTGTTGATAAAGAAGAGAGAATTTGTTGTTTAACTCCTGTGCTGCGAGAACGCATTTAAAGAATTTATACAGATTCAAGTGAAACACAAAAAGGAATCATTTCACCTTTTTCTTCGGGACATAGTTACGAACAAAAAGTATTTGTCCATTATAAAAAGACTTAGACTGCAGAAGGTGGTAGAAAGAGTTTTTTTTATGTTTTGAGACAAACACGCTTCCAGTGTAGTAGGAAACACGACCGCTTGTTTGGGGAGAATAATTCATTTCAAAGTGGATTCTGACACAACCTATTACGATGAAGGAGGAAACACGTCACATACAGAGAGACATTGTATATGACCATCATCTTCCTGTCAATAAAGTGTATTTTGACAGTGTAAATATTAGTATAAAAGATCTTGAATAAAATAAAAAATGATTCTAGAATAAATTATAGCTCATACACCCTTTGTACCGAGTAGTGGCTCGATAGCGAGGACATGGTTTAGAAGACATGATGACATTGGCCAATAGTACGGTGACTCCTGTCTAAAACCCTGTATTTATTGCATAGTTCAAAAGATGTGGCATTGACGTGAGGACAATAACTTCGACAAAACGTACTCATCAAACAACATGGTCCCAAACAAGAATTAATGATGGCAGGAAAAATATGCTGATCCACACAGGAAAAACCCTCTACAGTCTTCCAGATACGCCGATAAAGTCACGTCATACTTTTGTCGAAAGCATTGATTCATCCGCAACACCACAGCAAGGGGCAGGCATACATATAGGTCGAACACGCTTCAGATCTCATAGACATAACCAGAAATAAAAAGAATAAGAATAGAAGAACAGTCGGAGATTGGGACATTTTGACTACTAAAAGAACTGTGATTTTTCCAAAACGGAACTCAATTTTTTTACCAAACCATTGACGCTGACGATGATGCAATAATCTATGTAGGTAGATTTTCATCCCATGTCTTTTTATGGCCTCAGCTAAAATCGAGGTCGAAAGCACACCACAAACAGATGAGTACATCGATCTTAATAACAGTTATTTGTATATAACAAAGTTATCAAAATCGACAACGCCAATCCAGAGGCCGAAGCAAGATTAGCTCACGTCAACAATTTCATGCATTCATTGTTCACAGAGGTGGATTTTTACTTGAATAACAAATAAGGCAGTAGCTGCATAGACACTTACCATAACACCTGATGTCGACCAGAGGAAATCGAAACCATCATCACTGCCTCATGACTCCAATCCATAATAGATGATAATGTCTTTGAAGGTAAATTTGCATCATCAGACATGCTGCCTTCAACCAACTATTGATCACAATCCTTTCCAGTTCCAACACTTCAACTTCAACTTGTCCATGACATAATTCATCTGAGACGGCTAGGCTTTGCAACCGAGCTGTGCCCATCAAAATTACTTGGGACCTCTCTTTGAAGCCCCGAGAAAATTAGGGACCAGCATTTCCTCTGGATGATTATGCAAGAGGATATTCTTTTGTGGAGATTTGATTTCTCTGTATATCAAGGCAATAACGATAGACATTTTCACAGTATAAAATCAGGCCAACTCCGCGTGGAACTCAGTTTGCACTTGCCCTCGAGAGCACGGTGGACACGGTGGACGGAATAATGTAAGCATAATTTAACCAAACTCTAGAAATCTAAAGTCTGAGAGTAGTGCTCCTGGATAAGTAAAACAAATCACTTGGCATGAAGTCATGGATGTCGATATGGACGATATTTTCCATCCAGAACAGAAACTACGGCAATCTCACGAAAAGAAATTTTTTATACATTCAGCTCAATAATGTGAGATTACAATGATCAAATTCTGTATTATGTGGACAATATTGTGTGCGTTTTCCTAATTAACAAGGTCTTTGATTCCCATTATATATATTTACTCACTTGTTTTGGACACGATTTCTCTAGAATGACGCAATCATAGAAATGTGGTAATGTGATAATTATAGATATCTGTCTACTTTGGCATAATTATGTAGTTTCCAACATTTGTTTGATATTTGCTTGTTGTACATAAAGAAGGAGTGACTGGCTCTAATCCTCATTCTTCACTTCTTGGTTATTTTTTCCAGTGACGGCGGCGAATAAAAGTATTGACGTAAAGAAATGTTGTTGAAAGATTTTTAATCAAAACATTCGTTGACATGATTTGTCCTTTCTCCCTGTTGATCTTGAATATTTCCTGAGAGAATTTCACCAGTATTGTCATGTTTGCGTGGAGTAAAAGCCAGAGAGCACGTCGCGATGGAAGAATGCACTTTAAGACCAGGCGTGGCGTCAATATGGCTGCCAGCTCAAACAGTGATACCTACTCCGGCACTACGGGCTATTTAGACCCTAGTTATTTCTCAAACAACTAGTAGGAACCTGAGAGCCGGGGCAAAAAGAACAACTTTATTTTTAATCTGGGACGGAAAGATTGATAAGTGGTATAGAATTCCATCGGACGTGAGATTAGAAAGAACAGTAATAGGAAACCAAACGAGAGGAGGAAAGTAGCGCCCTTGAGGAATACTGACCACTGAACTACATTGCCTGGACCTTCAAGTAATATACAGAGACTCGAAGAACAGATACCGTCCCACCAACTGACTAAAACCTCCATTGCAACCCAGACCAAATCGCGGCAGGACAACATCAGAGACTTGGAGGCTCAAACCGAAATAACTTTTTCGACCATGCAAGAGCTATAAAACGTGCCCAGGCGGAAGCTGAAGCCAAGGCTAAAGCAGAAGCACAATCTCCAGCTCAACAAGAGACCGATGAAGAGGAGGACGAAGAGTAAGGAAAGACAGGGAATATAGTTGTGGATGAGGATTACGACACCAACTGGCAACGACTTATGGATCTTGGCTTAGAGAAAGCACTTGATGATTCCAAGAAGGCGAACCACTTTCTTAAGTGCGGTGAGGTACCTAGCCTGGGGGTAATTAAAAACAAGGAAGCCAAGACCTCAACAATGGCAGTTCGAGGTACGTATTCTAATGAAGAACTATGAAGAGACGTACCAATATTCCTTGACCACCCTTATTGAAGCCGCAGACGATCTGCCTCATCTTCAAGCGCACGAGGCTTTCCCGTAACAATGGTTCTCGGAACGACACAGAGAAGCGGAGACTAAAGAAGAAGAAGACCGCCGCCAAACATTTGGACTGCCCTTTCCAGGGCTACTATTAACCAAATGCCTCATTATTAAGGGGTTCCTATTTGGCTTGAAACCCAACTTGATAATACCAGTAGATACTGATTAGATCTTTCGGTCACCGTTCAAAATTCTTTCTTATATCCTAATATGGGCCACTAAATCCTATACGCAATAATTAGTATGTTTTTTTCACTGTAATTTTGGGAATATTATGTACGCTTAGTTCACCAAATTCAAATTCAACAGGAAGAAACATTTTTAACCATAGATAAGCGTGGTTCTAATTATGAATGTGGCTAACACAGAATTAGCAACATGGAATAGCCCGTGTTAGTGACTGAGTAGGATTTGATCCCAGTGCGTCAAGCGTTTCAGTTTTTTAGCGTTTCAGTTGACGCTTGGATTCTCCCGCCGAGACCCTTCCCTCCCTTTTCTTACTCGGGCTCGGATCATCAAGGATGAATGTGTGGAGCGATTCCCACTCGTCTACCAAACAGGTGCCTCGATGAGCTTGTAATCGCGGAACTGGGGTGACGTCATGAGTGCGTGTGTGATACTGCAACAAGATACAGTACAGTAACGAATGAGTATTGGTTTGAGTCCCACTCGTAGCTGAATAGTCTTTGGGGGGTTGATTGCTCCGCCATACGATACAATTACGCACAAATGCATGGCTCGAATTCCGTCCCGTACGGCCAATTAAGTATCCCACTTTGTGGCAATTAACTCGTCGCACATGCACTTGGTGCGAATTAAACTTCTGTCTGTTTATCAATATTGAGATTCGTTATCGTTCGTGTACAGAAGAAAACGAGATATGTGTGTGATAATATATGTGTGTTTCTGTGAATAGCGCATCTATTTTCCTACAACGTGATCTCCTTACACTTCACGGTTATAGGGGTAGTAAGCGTGGTAGTTTTAATTATAAGTCGATTGCAGGGACGTGATACGGGATAGGGGGTGTAAGGAAATTTCAGTGTTGTTGATAAGTGATTCACTTCTGGCTCATCCCCCTTTTTATATATCGTACCCTTTGCGTGAGTAAGTGCAGGTGTTGGTCAGTAGATGACTGGGGGTTGGTCAGTCCAAATGCAGTGTTGGTTAGAATGTGCAAGTATTAATCAGTAGACGACTAGGTATTATTCAGTCTGTCTGTGTGATGGTCAGCTGGCAATGATGGTGGCCAGCAAAAGTGTTTGTTAAACATATGGGCACTTTAGCAATGTCCGTCCCATTATTGCCATAGGGTCTCTTTTGTACCTAAAGTAAATAAGAAACCATTTATAGTGATAAATGCCATGTTTATGTTAACCTTACGTTCTTCCCTTGTCATATTTGAATCATACTAATGTTAAATTCCCTTTGTTCTCATCGGGTCTACGTGTCGTCATAATGTCATACTTCCAAGATTGCAGCTGTAATATTAATTCTCATTGTCGCAATAGTACAATGTTCCAAAATAGCACAACGATATATGCGGTGTTATTACAAACATGCAAACTTTCAACTATTGCACAATGAAATATGCAGTGTTGTTGCAAACTTTAAGAGATACTACAATGAGGTATGCAGTGTAATTTCTAACTTTAATTACATCTGAAGTGTTATTACAAACCTTAATGGACAGCTCAACAATATACGAAGTGTTAATAAAAATGTTAAGGGATAAGGCAACGATATATGCAGTGTTTTACAAACTTTAATGGATATCACAACGACATATGCAGTGTTTTACAAACTTTAATGGATATCACAACGACATATGCAGTGTTTTACAAACTTTAATGGATATCACAACGACATATGCAGTGTTTTACAAACTTTAATGGATATCACAACGACATATGCAGTGTTTTACAAACTTTAATGGATATCACAACGACATATGCAGTGTTTTACAAACTTTAATGGATATCACAACGATATATGCAAACATTCAGAGACAGCACAATGATACAGTGTTATAAAAAACTTTGAAAGATATCAAAGCGACACATGCATTGTTTTTACAAACTTTCATGTATAGCACAACGACATATGCAGTGTTATTACAGCTTAAATTCTCATGATGCGTGGAGTAGGTGCATATCACAGCTTATATTCAAAGATGATAACGTTAAAATCAGTTAAGCACAATAAGACGAAAGAATAAATTATGTATTTTACTCAAATGTATATAATACCAAGTACCCAGTGCATCTGGTAGATCTCGTAAACTGTGCAATAGATAATCTTCAATGATTCGATAAAAGCAAAGGTAGAATTTAGTGAAAACAAAGATTGAACACAGCAAAAAGGGACTCATAATCTGAAATAGTTGTCTTAGAATCGGTCATAGGATTAGCCAAATTTTACATATATCTGAACTCATTAATAGCAATGACTGAATTGAACAAATGTTGCAAACAAAATAAGTACCTGATATATATATATATATATATATATATATATATATATATATATATATATATATATATATATATATATATATATATATATAATGCGGCATATTTTGAGAACAAGAATTATCTCTGTATAACAAACAAGATGCCATATGCAAAGTTGCAAAGATTGTGAAGATACAATGAATGAACGGTATACAAAATGCATTCGTAAAAAAAAGCCGTTAAGATAAATCGTTGAACAGTTGGAAAG